>PISX010010617.1:0-69538 GCA_004024625.1 Mellivora capensis
CACACACACACACACACACACACACACACACAAACATATGATAGTTTAAATGCATATTGGAAAGTGAAAGAAGCCAATCTGAAAAGGCTATATATAACATTCTGGAAAAGGCAAAATTATAGCAGCAGTAAAAAGATGAGTGGTTTCAAGGGGTTCAGGATAAAAGGGGAGAGGTTCATTAGGTGATACATAGGGTACAACAGAGGGCTGTGAAACTATTCTGTCTAATACCATAATGTAGATAAATGACATTATGCACATTTCATTACCCTTAGTACCAATCAACATAAAGAGTGAACTCTAAAGTAAACAATGGACTTTAGGTAAATATAGTAGCAATATTGGTTCATTCACTCTAACAATTGTACTACACTAATACAAGATGTTGATAATAGGGGAAACTGTATGTCAAGGAAAGGGTGAATAATATGGGAATTCTGTATTAGATGCTCAACTTTTTTTAATAACTTTTTTAAAAGTCTGAATAGAATCTGAATGATAAGCATATAGTAGCTGATTATAATATCCTATTTTTTAGTATACTTGAAATGTTTACAGTAAAATTACTAAAAACTTTTAATAAAATAAAACCTTAATTAGAAGACAATTCAGATATATATTTTAAATTGTTAAGTGCCAAGAGTTCCCCTCTACTTGCTAGATGGGATGCCACTCCATGTTTAATAAAGACACTTATATCTTCAGAAATAAAATCAAATAAAAAAATAGTTAAAAGCAGTATGTATTCAATGAATATTGGATATCAATATTAGGCTTTTCAAAAAACAAGTTGTCTCAAACAATATAGTCAGATAAAAGTAACACAAAACTCCTCAATTTAAGTTTTTGGGGGTTTTTTGTTTTTTTTGGGGACAGATTCTTCAAGATCAAGAATCTAGGTATGCCTTTACTTTTATAAATCTGGAATTTTCCTCTTGGGCTATTTTTCCCCATGAGAACAAAACTGGTTCTGTTATTATTAAAAACCATTTCTATTATATAAACATATTTAAAAATCAGAGGAAGATGTGAGGAAGACTAACAAAAATAACTATATTCCCACCATCAGAACCATCATTATATGAATTGTCTTCCAGTTTTTTTCAAACATTATTAACAATCAATGCATAGAAAAAAATTAAACATGGAATCCCTAAGGCCAAGCTAAACTTTCCATTCACTTTAGGTTTTAAGTAATATAATCTATTCAGTTTTGTCAGATCATCTCCTTTCTGGGCACTCAGTAGAAGACTGGTGAAGTAAATTAAGAAGTGATTTGTTTGGATTTCCCAGTTCATCTTATTACATGGAAAATAACCATGGTATTACCTCTGGGGTATATCCCCCATACCAGCAGATAGCCAATTTAGGAAAACTATGATGTACAGCCCATCATAACCACAGCATGGAGACCACTTCCCCCCAAAAAAGACAGATGAGGAACAATGATCCTGCTCGAAAGCACCAATGGTTCTAAGGCTATAAATGCCAGGCCAACTGGAGCACAGTGGCTCCTCTGCCAACAGCAGAAACTGCACCAACCAAACTCATTACAGGAGGCAAGGCTCAGGTAAAATGACAGCCCAGAAGAGCCCTGGGATACAGAAATAATAAATGGTTTTGCCAATATGCTTTCTCTACTTCTCTCTTCTCTTTCAAGCCCCTGTCTCCGTGAATATCAGAGGCAGCTTCAATTTTCTTCTTTGTAAAATAACAGACTTAGGATGTACGATACCCAAAAAGATAGGCAGAGTTGCCATAGCCAACAGTATCCCTTTGCTGCCAGTGTTACCCTCTGTTATTCTGAGCACACATATTCACACATACACACACAAAGACAGAGACTAAAAGAGAAGAAAGGAAGAGAGGAGAGAGGGAGGCAGACATATGGGTAAGGCTCCTGTGAGCATATACCAGAACCTGGAAGCAAATGGCTGTTTGCAGTACAGATCTGACCTCTAGCCTTCTAAGGAGTGCTTAAGTTCTTCTGAATCCATCTGTTTGTTTGCCTAGACTTTTTCTCCTTGTTGTCATGGAGACTGGCATGAAATAATTATCATGGCCAAAACTTCCAACTGAGCTCAAAGTGGATACATCCTGAAGTCACAGCCTTAATCTGCGATAAAATACATACCTAACTTGAAACTATCATTGAATAGTCTATTGTTTTCTGGTAATATTCAATATGACCAGTATTTCAGCAAAAAAAAAAAAAAAAAAAAAGGACAATACCTAGTGGTAGAAAGAGAATAGGTTAGGAAGCAAAAAATCTGAGTTCATTTAGCTGTGTCCTGACATTTTTTCAAAGACTTTAAAGCTTTTCTAGCACCAGGTACTTAAAAGTGTTTCAATTAGTGCAAGGGTCTTTCAAATACTTTTCTAGTAATATCTGTTTTGTTTGGAAGATGTATAGTGCTTTCTATCAATCAAGGAACTACTTTATTCAATTTCTTTGGAAGATGTATAGTGCTTTCTATCCATCAAGGAACCACTGTGTTCAGTAAGTGCCTATGACCACTTTCAAGCGCTATTTTCAGTGGAGTTGATGAGGATCTGTTTTGAAGGTCTTCACAGGACCCGCGGGATGTTCAGCTTGCCAACCTCAAAATGTCTCAGTGGCACCAGAGGATTACTCCAATGCATCTGCCCACTCATCTCCCCAAAGAAAGCTTACTCAGACATGCTAGACAGATTCAATTTAACTCATTAAATAGTGTAACTTTTTGGTTCTTTACATTTGTTGTAAAAACATTTTGATTTTTCTTTTACATTTTTGACCATGACTCACAGTAAGAACTACATTTTATAATGCAACATTATCTGCTCATCCATGTGTACTTATAAAACAGAAATAAATTTCATTAAACAATATTTTCCTTTGAAACATTGAATACATCGTTCCATTTTGTTTCTTCTATTTTCTCCTAATACTAGTATAACTCATAAAATTCTCAATTTTAAGGGCCCTTGAGGACCACCACTCATAGTATGCTAATCACTGGAACATCTGAATATATAATATTCTATGTGAGTGAATTTGAGTGCCAGTATAACATTCAAGGTTATCGGAGTAAACACTAAATCCACATCAAGCTCAAATTCTTTTTCCTTCTCTATTTGTATGAAGCAAAACCAAGATTACTTCCCCATGGTTTTTTGTTTGTTTGTTTGTTTGTTTTTGTTTTGGGAACTTGTCCTCTACATAAACCAGAATCATTCTCAGATGATAAATGTTTAATGATATTTGTTATTCAAAGATATCTGAGCTGCTGAAATCCCCAAATGAATACTTAATTCTATAGCTCTGCGATCCTCAAGAGCTCATCCTGGGATAATGCCCACTGTCTTTCTCTCTTTGCTTATTTAATTTTTTAATTTTTTTTTTTTTTTTCTCCTGTCAACACATTCACTCCCAAAATACCTTTGAGACTGCTTTAAAAAAAAAAAAATGAGTGGGGGGAAGGGACTTTGTTATCCTTCCTGAAATTTCTCTCTCTCTCTCTCTCTCTCTCTCTCACACACACACACACACACACACAAAATAAAATAACATCCTTCTTTTTTTGCAGATCTACCTCCAAGAAAATAACACTTCTTTGCTAAATTTCTCATTTTTGGTGCATTTTTATAATGAAACTCAAGTCACTTTCTAGTATCATCTTTTCCCTAATGAAACATACTTTAACCCCAAAGGACATGAAACCAAAAGATTCAGTTCTATTTCATATACTAGACATGAGAGTAAGTCGGGGGCGGGGGGGAGTAATACTTCAGAAATCATCAATTAGTAAGTTTACTAACTAGAAAACTTCTATTGGTGTATTTTTTTAGTAATGTCCTCAATTTCATTATTTTCATTAATAACCTACGGCATTTCTTTGACCCAGGAGCCACTAACTTTTTCCATTTACTTATTTATATTAAATTCTGGTGTTGTAATTACCTAAGCTTACAAACATCCTTTGCAATGAACCACAAACAGATCTTAACTGAAGTACACACACTGGTATGTGCTGCCTTGCTGATCGTGGCCCATACTCAACACGTAATGACTCCATACCACCCACAGACCCAGCATAATTCAAGAGACAGAAACCGCAGTAAACCAAAATATAGTTTAGCTACAGGTACCCATGACGCTGATATCTAGTATATCAATTCTGTTAGTAGGTTAACTTTCAAAGACATTCACAGTTCCCATTTCCCAGTTCCCTTTTCATTTCTTGTTAGCTGATTTATTTAGTCAAAGAATTCAATTTGTTATCCCTGTCACAGGTTAATTCATGTCTGTTTCAGTCCTTTTACCCATGCTGTCCTGTACTGCTTAGTAAACTCTCTTCCTGTACTCATCTGATCTATGGACATCACCCTCCAAGATATGCCGACTACAACTCCTCTAGTCATCCTTCTCCCACTTAAAACCATCCACTTTAGTTCTTTTCTCATATCTGTGTTCTATTTAGTTTGTAAGCTTTCTGAGAACAGGAATCATTGCTTCCTGACAACTAAAAGGTCCCTGACAGCTGTTACAGTGGTTGTTTTTCCTGATAGATAACAGGTAAACCCTACTGACATTTAGCTTTCCTTGCGTTGGTATTTTGTTATTCCTTTCAATTACAGCTTTAATAAAAAAAAAAAAAAAAAAAAAAAAGAGAAGAAACCTTTTAAAATGGCCAGTAGTGGTAAAAATGAGAAAGTGATTAATAAATCAAAATAAAATGATATCCAGAGCCATAAGGTTATGTACTGCTTCTTCTTGTTACCAGCTTCAGATAAACATGTTCCCAAACAGCAAGGTATATAGAACAGAAAATGGAATGGTGAGATGAATTACCCTCAAAGGCATACTATTACCTCCACCATGTTTTCAGTCTTATCCCAACCTACACATTTAAGGAAAGAAAGAGGAAAATTAGTTCTATTCTCCAACTGGAGACAAGAGTTAACATGATTGCACAAGGTTATAATTAAGTTGGGATCCAAAGTCAAAAGCTAAGTAAGAATGGTTTAGGTCTGCCTGCTATAGTTCAACCTGACCAGAAAAAAAAAATCTGAGAACTCTAATAAGGGATCTTTTCTCTTCTTTGACTGATGTTTACTACATCCTCCAAAGGCCCAAGAACCATCTCCAGATGTCAGAAGGGTGGCTGTCCCATCTACTCACCAAAATTCCTTTTTCACTGGAATTTTGGAATTCCCTTTCCTACTGGTAGTTGAAGAAAGATAAAGGACTCTATCAACTTTGGAAGTAGAGGTTAACGGAAATGTCTACTTTAGATGGCAGTAAATTATGTCAAATATCACACAAACACAACAACAACACATACAGTAATCTATAATTTTTATATACAAGTGGACATAGAATTCAATTCACTGTTCATCATTTGAAGTGTTTTTATAAAACCTAGCAGATTTAAGAATATGAAATGCCATTAATGAAAATCTTTGACATTGTAGCATTTAATAATTGACATCACAGGTAAATACATTTTAGTCCTCTTTAAGAAAATCATTTCACTTGCTAGATCATTTAAAAGTTCTGCTAAAAAGATTCTGCCTAAGGGGCGCCTGGGTGGCTCAGCGGGTTAAAGCCTCTGCCTTTGGCTCTGGTCATGATCCCAGAGTCCTGGGATCAAGGCCCACATCAGGCTCTCTGCTCAGCAGGGAGCCTGCTTCCTCCTCTCTCTCTGCCTGCCTCTCTGCCTACTTGTGATCTCTGTCAAATAAATAAATAAAATCTTAAAAAAAAAAAAGATTCTGCCTATTAACATAAAAACAGGATTTCAGAAATCCTTGTATCACTCTGCCCACTATGGTTACTCATGATTTAAATAACAGAAAACACGGGATACTGATCCCTTATTACAAAACCATATCTGTGCAAAGTGACCAGACAGAGCCCACTAGCCAAAATTCTTCCCTTAAATTACCCTTTCTTTTTCATTAAAAAAAAGAATAGATAAGACAATTGTAACATAATAAGTTGGTTAGAAAGGACGACTACTAAATAAAATTCAAGCCATGTTAAAAATACAAACCCATGGGTTACTAAAATAAACAAAACACAACAAATTTGCTCGCATTTAAGCTTGGCATGGAAAGACAATGAATACAGCAGACCACTTAGAGTAATACTTCCAAAGAAAAATATTTTTACAGATTCCCTAAAGAAATCCCTAAAGTATAGCAAAAAAAAAACAAAAAAACCTTGTGCTTTATTATACCAAATTTCTATCAACTAAATGCTTTACAATTTTCAAGTACTTTTGACCAGAATTTAAAGAGAAATTATATTATCATTTTTTGGAAAGTGGAAAGTTATTCCACTTTAGAATGTGCCTAGCTTGATCTGATAATTGAAAGAATTTCATTATCATAATAAATAAGTGTGGCAAAGATGGTGATCCCCAACTTAAAGTAAACAGCCTCAAAGAGAGATAAGGCCTCACTCAATGGTCAGAATCCATGCCCAAGCTGGTTTAACTGCTGCTCAGTCTTACCAGACAGTAACTTTCATTTCATGATCTCTGAGTCTCAATCTTTTTCCTTTTAACCCTCACTTATCTGCCTCAAAATCTGTTACCTGAAAGACAGTAAGATCCTATTTTCACAAGACATTCATTTGCATCTAATAGCTTACAAAAATTACAAAAGAAATCAAACTCACCATAGGTTCTATCCTGAAACCCTCACCAGAAATATATTCTCAACATCCTTAAAACCTGAATCTGTCATCCAGGAGAATGCTTATGGTTATTAATACAAATTATATTTTAACAAAATACCAGGTACAATTAATTTGTCCATGAAAACGTGTGCTTATCATAAATGAACAAAACAGTCCAAACCTGGATATGTATATTTTATGATAGCCTCGATATGCCACTTCTAAAAGAATGAAAAGAGAAAGTGTTCAAAGATGGCTGAATAAAAGAGGGAGCAAATTAAACAGCCAGAAATTGGAAAGTGGAAAAGTAAGTAGGGAAAAGATATGAATGCTACAGGTTAACAAAATCTCTATCAAATCATTTACAGAGAATTGTTATAATGGATTGGAAGGAAGTGTAGTTAAGAGTAGATTAGAAAGAACGTATTTATCTGAGCTTATACCTCACCAACTCTCAGAAATTGGCTGGAACTTGAGAGCTTATGGCCTCCCACCCCATTCTTGACACCCCACACTGGAAACAATGAGCACATCTGTAATCACAGCTCCCAAAGCTCTGTCAGGGTGGCAACTAGCGGGACCAACACTCTAACTCCTCCCTCTAGATTCTCATTAATTTCCTTTACTCCACTAGAGGCCTGGGGGTGGGGGAGAAAGGGATCTCTCTAATATCACCACCCTAGTGCATTTACACACAGCATTTCTTTTTGGTAGATTTTACTAAGTTTTTTCACAGGCATATTTTCTCCTCATATAATGACAAAAGCATGTATACAACTGTGTATCTTGCTTTGCTGTAACTTGGATTTATATCAAAAGACTTATGTGTAATTGATTAGATGAGTAGTCACTGTAAAAATCTACTAAACTAGTTGAGTCATTTCTAATTATTTTCTATTATAAGTAAATTTTAATCATTTACATCGGTCAGGACCAGTTTCCAAACTGCATGCAGTACCATAATAAACTCACAGGGGCGCTGTTGGTTATTTAAAAGTTGAGAAATGCCTGCCTGCCATGGGGGGGGAGGGGGAATCTTGCTGAACAAACTCCACCTTGTTATAGAAAGAATGAAAGGGCACAGAGGCTGGGTAGGAAATCAATATTACCTGCTACAGAAAAAGTACTGTAATTTGGATCATTGTATTAGTGAGTATAAAACCATTAAGGTCCTTGATAATTATTACCTATTTACAATTCTATCAGCAGCAGAAAGTAAGAGTCTTGGTATACCCAAATTAGCAAAAGGCATTTTTAAAAATCTTTTTAGCTAAGTTAATAGATAAAAAGAATAAATACTTCATTCTATATTCATTTGCATTTCTCTAACTCCTGGTAAATGTTAACAGCTGTATTTATCCTTTGGTTACTCAACTGTCCTATGTCTAGTGTACACTTATCTAATGACATCCTAACCATCTTCTTCCCCCATTTATCTTACAGATACTAACCATTTGGTTATAGATAAAAATTGATCACCAACTTATATCTATTGAGAAAAGGCTCTCATTGGACAATATGAACACCTACATTCAAGAGGAATGAAAAAATGAAGGAACATTGGAAGGTTAAGAAAAAAAGTTGGAAAGCTGATGAAAGGCATGAATAGAGACTAGATATGGCTCCCAAAAGCCCAGGGAGAAGCTTCAGGAAGTAAGGAATGGTAGGGTCAAAAATTCAACAGCCCAGTAAAACGATGACTATAGCACCCACTAACTTAGTAAGTAACACCTTTAAAAAATACTGTTTATAAAAGATTAAGTGATTTGTAATCACTAATAATTGGGAACCTGAAAAGAAACATGCAAGGACAAACTGCCCACATTAAGAAAAAGAAGAAATCTAAAATGCAGGAGCCTGAAGAAGTCTCAAAAATAGTCGTTTCTGATTTCCAGTTTAATTCCAGCAGATGCAGCAGCTGCAAAGTATGTTGAGGTTCACCAAATTCTGTGTAACAACATATATACCACAGGCTTCATTTCAGAGTAACAGATGAATGCAGATTTTAGGCAGGCAGGGAAGTTTCTTTAAAAGATGAAAGTCTTACAGGATCACATAGTTGATACATGATCCAATTTCCTTTTGGTGAACTGTAGCAAACTGCAGATGTTTCTTTATTCAAAATGTTACCCACTATGGTTTTACTTACATTTCAAATGTAGACTGCTTTAAGTTACTTACACATAAATATCACCAATCTGAGCACTTTTAGTCATAAATATGCTAACATTAAAAAAAATGAAGCAAGAAAAATATTTGAAAGATGGTATAAATTTATATATAAACGGTATATATGTTATGATTGTATTTTTATTTAAGTGTATTCATGTAGACATGGAAGGTTAAATAAAAATAAAATCAAGTTAATCATCATGAAAGGCACAGGGAAAGATTCCCATTTTAAATATTTTTAATATTAAGGTTACTTCATTTTATCTGTTAAAAAAATACATTGTGGAAAAAAAATATACTGTGATTATAATAACAACCATTTACTGATTTCTACATACCAAGTAATATGTCAGGCACGGCTACAAGAACTGTGAAACCCTCATGAAAAAGTAGGTGTTATTATTGTCCCCACTGTAAAAATGAGGAAACCCAAGCTCAAGAAAGAGAGTGACTTACTAGGCCACTTACTGTGTATGTGCGTTTATGTGTGTGTGTGCACGTGCACACACACACACACACAGAGTATCTAGTACAGTGCTTGAAGTACAGTAGGTGATCCTGAAATGTTTCCTGATCTAGAGTCAATTAAGAATGGATATTCACATTCTCATATGAGATCCCTATGCTGTGTTGACCACTGTAATGGAGATATGCACAAGTTAACCTGTGTAACAGAGAAAGGCTATCTGAGGAAATAAAACATACACATAACTATTAAATCTTAGCACCAAGCAGTTACACACACACACACAATATCAACAGCATGCCCTCAGTAAATGCAAACCCAGAAAAGCTGGACCTCTGCTCTGTACTTCAAGGCCTAGAATGATATCTGACATATATCTAGTGCTAATATATATGCTCAAGGAATATGTAAGTCAATGTTCCATTCTCTCTTTCTTCTTCACATCTCTCCTGGCTCATTACTCCTTGTTTACTCCTCTCCACTTACCTTGGCACTCTTTGTACATATGTAAAAATTGCTACTGCTCTTTATTTACATTATGAGATTTTTAAATACTTACCCATGTATAATGAAAATTAAAAGAACACAGAAATGTTTCTTCCTTAAATATCCACCAAATGGTTCTGTTTTCCCCAACAAATATAAAGGCCATATCTGAATTTGTTTTGGGAAGTTTTAATTTTGCTTTAAGTACACATTTAGCTTTCAGGGAGCCTGGGTGGCTCAGTTGTTAAGCATCTGCCTAAGCATCTGCCTTTGGCTCAGGTCCTGATCCCAGGACTCTGGGATCAAGCCCTGCACTGGGCTCCCTGCTGGGCGGGAAGCCTGCTTCTCCCTTGCCCACTCCCCTTGCTTGTGCTCCCTCTCTCACTGTCTCTCTCTCTGTCAAATAAATAAATAAAATCTTAAAAATAAATAAATAAATACATACATATATACATACATACATACACATTTGGCTTTCAAACTCCTACCATAAAGAATGTAATATAAATGCCTACAGACCTACTAAATTTCTATTTATAGAGGTGAATTCCAACACAGTTATTATATCACTCAAAAACTCCACGCCTAGGGATATATCCAGGAGAATGAAAATATATGTCCACACAAGACAGGTGCATGAATATTTATAGCATTATTCATAATAGAAATAATATTAATATGGAAATACCAAAATACCCTTCAATGAATAAACAGATAAACAAAATATGTGGTATATCCATACAATTGAATATTTGGCAGTAAAAGGGAATAAAATACCAATAAATACTAAAATATGGATGAACCCTGAAAACATGCTAAGCGAAAGTAGTCATTCACAAAAAGCCACAGATTGTATCATTCTATTTATACAAAAAGGTTCAGAACAGGCAAAGCTGTGGAAACAAAGTGTAGGGGCCCCTAGGTGGCTCAGTGGGTTGAGGCCTCTGCCTTCGGCTCGTGTCGTGGTCTTGGGGTCCTGGGATCGAGCCCTACATCGGGCTCTCTGCTCACAGGGAACCTGCTTCCTCCTCTCTCTCTGCCTGCCTCTCTGCCTACTTGTGATCTCAATAATGAATGGTACGTATGATGATATGTAATGTAATATGTAATGAATGGTATGTATGAATGATACGTAACTCAATAATTAATGGTATTTTTTAAGAAGGTATTCCTACACAATTAAAATCAACACTCTGAAATGGGACCTCAAAAATAGTATATACAATACTTTGTTACAAACAGACACAACATAAGTCCTTTGTACAATTTCACTTTCTTAGCAATGTCTCTTGTATTTGAGGTACTAAGTATTGTCACTGCTGTATATCAACTCCTTGAATAAACGTGTTCTAATCAACCTCATTCTGGTAAAATCTATATAACATTCTAAGGGCTTTTCACTAAGATATGTGTCTTCATATATAAAGTTTCAGAATTGGTTCCAACATTAAGTGGGTAGTAACAACTTTTGAATTTATACAATTCCAAACATTGGTCTGACACTTCCTGAAAGTTAATGGATCGATGAAAAATGTATAATGTGTTCAGATCCAGAATCCCAAAGATTTGGTGGCAACTCTTATGAAGCTAACATTCTAGGGAGAAAAACGGGCAAATAATCAAAAAATCAAAATAAAAAGTGATGAATATCCTTTTTTTACAAGATCATAAAATCTCAGATATGAAAACATCCTTAAGAAGATAGCTAAGCTATTCCACAGAAGCAATGGCTTACTCTTCCTGCAAGCCATATTCATGATAACAAGCAATGACACATGGTCTAGAGGTCTTATAACAACATTAAATATAGTGTTCTATGCATATATATATGGGGCATTTGTCCAGGTAATGTAAAGATTTTGCTTAGGAAAGCTACCGTAGATTCTTTCTTAAATAAAATATGGTCGTGGTGGTTGTTTGTAACGATGGTCTAATTTGACTGCGAAAATTAGTATTTAATACTCTGTGCTCAACACTTTGTATGTTATCTTATTTAACCCTGAAAATATGCATATGAAATATTTCTCCCATATTACAGACAAGGAAAAACCACAAAGGAAGCCAAGTAACTTGCTCACAGCCACATAGCTAATAAGTGTCTGAGCTAGGATTGAAAAGCATTGCTCGATTCTAAAGCCTAGGCTCATCAGAAGGGGAGATGAAGCATGAAAAACTGTGGACTCTGAGAAACAAACCGAGGGTTTTAGAAAGGAGGGGGTGGAGGGATGTGTGAGCCTGCTGGTGGGTATTAAGGAGGGCATGTATTGCATGGAGCACTGGGTGTGGTGCATAAACAATGAATCTTGAAACACTGAAAAAATAAAATTAAATCTAAATAAATAAAGTTAAGATTGAGAAATCTAAAAAATAAATAAATAAATACATAAATAAATAAAGCAAGCGTAGGCTCTTTCTACTATACCAGATTGACTGCTGTTCATGTTAAATCTTCAAAGAAACTATATTAAAATAGCCCAATATTAAAGATTAAGGATTATTAGCACTGCACGTGTATGAATAGTAATGCTAAGGTAAACTCAAGAAAAACCCCTGTTTCTTTTAGCCAGATTTAATGTTCAGATTATTTGTATAAATTGGGATTATCTTCAGTTAACATATGTTGTGACAGAAGTACAGAGCACAGACTCAGAAAATAAGGAAGTCTAAGACATAATCTTAGGACTTAAAGCAGGAAGAATATCTTGCAACTGACACCCTGGTTCTGCATCCTTGTTTCATCTTCTTTCATCCCCTCTCATCAGTGGATGTCATAAAACATCATACTCAGCCAGCTATGAATATCCATAGAACATCCATAATGGGAAGAAAAGGACATGCACCCAACAGAGTTTAAACCTAGCAAACATAGAGGCTGTCATTCTCACTCACTTGCTGCTATTCCTTGTTCAAGATTATTAAGAATCTGTATTTTCTTTCTTTAATCCCTGATGCTGGCTTTTTCCAGCTCTGCTACACTTTGCAAGCTGTCCCCAAACTCTAGACTTCCTATTCATTGCTCCCTATCTCCCCCAACTTCAGGGTAGAACTCCCTTTAAACTCAGAGATCCCTCAAGAAACATCTTTTGTTGTTGTTGTTTTATGATCTGTTTCGTCCTTGTGGTACCATCCAAATATCTTCTCCTGGTGATTCTCACACCAATTCAATAATACCACCTTTCCTTAATCAACTAGCTAACAGGCTAACTCAATTTTCTTACTCAGCCAACTGAAGCTTCCTCTTCAATTCTTAATGAAATATTTTTTTACCATAATTCCTTGCCCTCAAAACCCTCCAGCAATGCCCTACCAATCTCATCATTTTCTTTTCTCACCAGTTACCTCTAGGATGATCTCACCTTAAGTGTAATTACATTTACAAAACATCTGTGCAGCATAAGAAACACCTAGGAAAGTGTTTTTCTAAGCCACTATCTGCCTTCCATACTGAAACCAATGTGAAGAAAAAAGATATCTCATGTGCCTGTTTTATTTTGTGAAATTGCCCAGCTATCTATTTCATTTAAAGAAGTACAAGTTGTGGCTATCATTTAAATAACTTTTATAGACCACTGACCTGAGCCACCAGAAATAAAGCACCAGCAGAGATGCCCATAAAGTCTCAACATCTATACTGCCCATTCATAATCCCTAAATGCCAAAATAATGCTTTCTTAGTTCCCAGATCATAGTAAATATTTGTTTAAAAGAAAAAAGCTAGGGGCACCTGGGTGGCTCAACTGGTTAAGTGTGCTCTATCTCTCTCTCTCTGTCAAATAAATAAATAAAATCTTTAAAAATAAATAAATATTTTTTTTTAAAGAAAAAAAGCTAAAACAAAACCATGCCACATCTTACAATCATTTCCCTCCAAATAGATTTAATTGGGGAGATAAACAGGCCCATCCTTTAATATTCAATTAAAGCATCTCCACTTTTAAAATCTTATGCCTACAGAATATAATAATGTTGACAAGAACATGTTAAATGTAGTCTTGGAAAAAAACTGAAATTATTAGGATCACAATGATCCCACCTAAAGCAAATGAAAATAATGTTACATTTTTATATTAGGCCTTCTTTCCATGGCCTACACAAAAATCTTACAAGAAATTGGGGCACCTGGGTGGCTCAGTTGGTTAAGAGTCTGACTCTTAATTTCAGCTCAGGTCATGATCACAGACTTATGATGTCAAGCCCCATGCTGGGCTCCACACTAGGTGTAGAGCCTGCTTAAGTTTCTCTCCCTTTTCCTGTTTCCCTCGGGCCCCTCAAAGAAAATCCTGTAAGAAATATAGAGCAAACGTTATTCCTTAAAAAAATTGGCTCTGAGACAAGTGGCTTGACCAATGCCATTAGTTAGTAACAGCACCAGGACTAGAATAAAGTTCTAATACCTGTTGCTGTCTGCTGCCCCCTGGACTACCCAGTCGTAAAAATCAGTATGCCCAGGTCTGAGCAGTTACAGTGAAGCCTAGTAGATCTGCTGATGTTGAAAAATCACTGAGCATCCACAATGTAGTCATATCTGAAGAGAATACAGATATCCTTGGCACCTAGAAGTTTACATTTGAAAGAATAAGTAAAATGTAATAGAGACACACAGAGTGTACACCATGTGACTGCAGAGCCCTGAACTGGAGGGAGACATTAAAAGCCAATGAACATCTTGTGTTGGCAACGCCAGAAGCCAGAGCCAGAAAAGGAGGCAAGGAAAAAATCCTCTCCTAGAGCCTTCAGAGAGCATGGTCCTACTGACACCTTGATTTTGGACCTCTGGCCTCCAGACTATGAGAGAATAAATGTCTGTTGTTTTAAGCTAAGAAAGAAATGTTATTTCATAAACACTGGCTGAAAAAAATCTAATTTAGGATATCTGGGAGCACAGAATCACAGGACTAACCAAATTTTCTAACCTGGGTAGAGTAAAAAACTGGAGTTTAAAAACCAGGGAAGGAAACGGGAAGAGTTGGGAAGGATTCAGATGTTCCTTTTTGAGATGAGCAGGTGGAAGAGGCTATAACTAGAGAAATGAGAAAAAGGTGGAGAACAAGGAAGAACTTCATTCTGACATAGAGTCTGAGGTGCCTGAAGCACATCTAGGTGGTAATATGCTGGTAACATGAGATCTAGAGCTCAGGAAAAAGAGGTTAGAGCTGGAGCCCAGGAGGACATGTTATCACACAAGGAAAACAAACAGTCAAAGGGCTAAGAAGGAATCTTTGTGTACCATCAACATTTAAGAGAAGGACGGAGGAAATAAATTGAAAAAGGAAGACGAATTTAGCAACATCACATCCTAAGAAAAAAGGTGTAATGGTGGAGTTGGGATCCAGAGGAAGTAATAATTAAGGTTAGAAAGGGTCACCTAAGGAAAACCAGGATTGCCAAGCAGTCAACACATGTCTTTAAAAGTCCTTCCTATTACTTCCTATGTTGACATCATTTTTTCACGAGTGCGGTTTTCCCACCTCTTCCCCAAAGAGCGCACCCCTAAAAAAGCCACTCTCTATTATCTCTTATGTTGGCAGTTTTTAATGGGAACCATCTCCCTCAAATTTTCCACAACCAGCTTTTACAACAGTTGGAAGGCTAGTCTCTTATTCTTTTGATTCTCTAGTGTCACACAGTAACTTTTTCATATAAGATACACAAAGCCTGACAAAAGTTCCAAAACCATAATATTTAAATTCTTTTCTCAATTTTAATTTATTTTTCCTTGTTTACCTCTCTCACAACCACCACCCTCCACACCCCCCACTATCCCAATTTTGGGGCCACATCTTCCATTCAGACATTGTGAGGAATAAAGAAATTAAATAAATGAAGAAGAAAAAATCCTCACAAAGCAAAGTAAAATCAATTTACTAAACTTCCATTTGGAAAGGGATAAGACACATACTGAATACTCATTTCTATTAGCAGCTTATCACTCTCCTCCACACATAAACACATACCAGTTTTCTAAATTAAATCACCACTTTTACTGTGTACTAAAGAGAAAACTGAAGCTGGGTCTTTCATCTGGATAAGCTCCAATATATGTTTACACATGAGGGAATACTATTTGGCATCCCTTTCATAAAGTGTCAGGCAGTATGCTTTTTTAGATTTGCGTAAGGAAATATAGAAATGCCACTACCAAGAAATATGACTGACTTCCAAATGAAAGGGGGCATAGGGTGTCTACCCAGTTTTTCCCAGAGTAAAGCCAAGGTACAGGAAGAATACTATTAATGTAGCAAGGGTATATACATGCAGCATTTTTTCCATTTTCTTTTTCCATTCCATCTGACATTGAGAACCAATACAGGATGCTTCTCTATCCTTCACAAAACAAAACATTACCCATCACTCCTAATATTCACCCAAATCAGATAAACCAACAACATATAAAAAAAAAAAAAAAAAAAAGTCATGTTTGGGCATTTTTAAAATGTCATTAGGAATGGAGACTTCTATCACAGAGTCTAAGAACTAGAACTGAAAAAGTCTCTTACAATTAATATAAAATAATGTACAAAGATTTCATTCATCTTATTTTAGCCTTTTCCCACCAGGTTCCATGAAAAATTCCAATTAAAAGAATTACTCTCAAATTAAAAATTGTAGGAAACTTAGTACTTGATTTTCTTCTTTTATGCTATGCATACCTTTGAAAGAAAGGGAAAAGACTGAAAAAACTGGCAGATTATCAGCTACTATAAGTTACCTTACTATTCCACAATCCACTTTTCCTGAAGCAAGTCACAGTCCTCAAAGAGTGATGGAAGTTGCCAGAACACTTTCTTCAGTGTTATAATTGGATTCTTGGTAATAAAATCAGAAGACTATGGATATGAACTATGACATATTCTGATTAAACAAACATCCCAGTTAGAAGTAATCTTATAGAGAAGGATCCACATTACCAGAAATATCCAGGCCAAAGTTTTTCACCTAGTCAAAGACAAAACTGTTAATATAATTACATTTGTAATGACTGTCCCGTTATCATCTGGCCCCTTTTCCTTTGCTTTCAAGAACCATTAAGATTACCAAATATTGGGGCACCTGGGTGGCTCAGTGGGTTAAAGCCTCTGCCTTTGGCTCAGGTTATGATCCCGGGGTCCTGGGATCGAGCCCCGCATCGGGATCTCTGCTCAGCGGGGAGCCTGCTCCCCCTCTTTCTCTGCCTGCCTCTCTGCCTACTTGTGATCTCTGTCTGTCACATAAATAAATAGAACCTTTAAAAAAAAATTACCAAATATTATGTGAATTTCTACACTTCTACAAAACCCAGTCATTACAACTCAGATGAACGCAGTTGCAAAAGATGAAGCACGGAGCCCACACACTAAACAGCCAGGTGCTTGGCAAATGGTTTTAATTTTCAGGATGAAACTCAGCAAGAAGCAGGTAGCAAGTCCTTGGTTGATGAGGCCAGATCCACTGGGAATACACTATAAGGGTTATTAGATGCTGGGCAGGGTTTAGCATGGTGGAGGAAAAAGGAAGGCAGGCAGAGCTGCCAGCTGAAACTGGTAGGTGGCAGGTGGAGCTACAGAGGGGCTGGCATCCACCTAGAAGGCTGAAATGAGTGGAAATTGCACTCTAGACAGCGGGGATGTCTAGGGCCAGAAGAGGCGGCAATCACAGTTCTGGCAAGAAAGAGTTTTCATGAAAAAGATTCAAGACAAAATAAATCCCCTTTCCTTCACCCTTCCTTATCTGTCCATATTAAACATTCCATTGTTGTATATTTACCAAATGTGGCTTAATGATACGAAATTTTTAAACTAATATTTCTCTTTATAAATCTAAATAAAAGATTTGCGATTCTCTAGGTATACATTACTTAAATAAAACTGCACTCACACCAAAGTAATACTGAATGTTAGCTGTATTTTTTTTTATGATTTGAGTCATGCTTACATATCATCAACACAATGAACATTGTACACTAAGTTAGTAATTCAAAGGAAGTTTGTTAAAGCAGCTTTTCAGTGACTTAAAACTTTAGCAGTTACCTGACTTTTCCTCACAGAGTACCTTGATCATAACTATCAAATATAGCAGTATAAAAGGTGGTTCTTGCTAACCCGTTCTCCCACTAACTCGTTCCCTGGCCTCTAACAGGACAGCCCCTCAATTACTAACTGCTGAAAAAGGAAATCCAATGAAAATAAAGACAGTGTAAAAGGGTACCCATTGAGCTCACGTTGAGAATCAGAAGTAAATGGGAATCAGAAGTAAATGGAAGTACTCAGCCAGCCCAAATTACTTCCACTTCGATAAGTGCCAAGGCTGTCATTTCAATTAACACAAGTGTAACTGCTTTTACTTGCAACATCTCTGAAGCAGAACCTTAAAGCACTACATTCCTAATCTACCAGTTCCTAAAATTAATTACAGTTCATTTGAAAGATACAGCTACTTCTGCTCATTTAACTCTAATTCCAACAACTTAAGAACCAAATGAGTGGTTGAAGTAATTACATATCCATACCTTTGATTAGACTGCCCAGCTGCACATGCAGAACAGCCTTAGTGGGATAAGCAGCCATGAAGGAGCTCTTGCAGGGTAAACAAGACTCTGCAATGGGTTCCATTTAAACTAAATAAAACCTAGGTGCAAATTTAAATACAAAAAATGGCCTAAAACAATAGCAATTTTCCCTAAAAAACTGAAGGATGATCAAATAAATAGCACAATAACTGCAGAAAGTCTCAAACTTCTTAAAATTAGCTTTTTCCTTTTATTTAACTCCTTCCCTGTACAACCAAAACCTCCAGTAATAGAGTGGGTCCAGAACATACACACAAAATAGAGAATAGCTTAAAGTGAAAAAACAAGTGAAACCAGGCTAAGGTGAGTTTGAGAAACACAGCAAATGGAAGGCAGGGATCCTTCACCCTTTTTACAATATCTCAATGTAGCCTTTGCATCTCAGGTTTTGCTTTACTATAATACCCAGATCAAAAGTGTACCATAGTACTTCAAACTATTATCTGGGAACACTGAAGGCAGTAGACACAAGGAATTATATGCTTCCCTCTTGCTAATGTCCTAAATTCTTTTTTTTTTTTTTAAGATTTCATTTACTTATTTGACAGATCACAAGTAGGCAGAGAGTCAGGCAGAGAGGGAGGAGGAAGCAGGCTCCCCGCTGTGCAGAGGGCCCCAGGGCCCAGGGCTTTAATTGATGATTCTTTCTTATTGATTTTTCTATTAGTAGTCTGTAACTGACAAAACTTCCTGTAATTGACATTGAGTGGTACCTACCAGACTCTCCTAACTTGTCCAGCCTGCCATCAGTGTGGTTTCCCTTTTATTAATTCTCATAATACTGACAACCTGAAGTAAAAATCAAAGAGCATTTATGACTCCTATTGAAATAGTCATGCATGTGTTAGCCAAGAGTGCATGCCAAAATTCTCACAAGAAAAGCTATGAACTAGAATGGAAATAATACAAGATGCATGATGATTGTCCTTTCAAGAAGGCTACGTTAAGAAAACATTAATTATTAATGAAAATAACAACAAAGTGCAAAAAATAAAACTGAACTGGAAAATGGATACACTTACTGAAACAGTAGGTACAGAAGAATGGAAAGGTATAAAGTTAGGGAAGGTGAAGTCTTCCTCTGGCAGAAAAGAACAAGGGACAGAACTGGGGAAAGGAGGGCTTCTTGGTGGATCTGGGATAGAACTAAAAGCAGGCTTCAAAGTCCTCTAGGCACACTCTTATCCTAACTGAGCAACTTCAGAGGACCCACACTTAACCGCCTGCAGCCTAACCTCAGTGTATCCTCCCCAAGGGATAGAAGGTGGCTTGGTGGGAAAAAAGCAGTGCCATCATGTGACTTTAAGAGTTCCTCTGTTGCAAAATTTATTTGGCAACTGATGCTAGAACTTCTTTGAATAAGGAACAAATCGTTTTCCCTCCATAGTGAGATAAATAATAATCAAACATTAAAATCATGCACTCTCATCACAAACCTAAGAATCCTAGAAAGGCAGCAGGTTGTATATTTAAGTGCATAAGACCAAATTAATGAGACAGGTTCCGTATGTTCAAGGAATTTACACTTTAAAGATTTCTTCACTTTACATATGCAAGAACAAACTTATCTGGATGGGAATTACCTGATTTTTGCAAGACTAGATTCAAAAATCATAATAAAGTACATAATCTCACTAGTATAATAATATGCACTGCAGGGCTTTTATCACAGCTATGGAAGTGTTTTAACTTTTGAAACACTAAAATTATCTCCCCAGCAGAGTGAGAAGAAAATGTCACTTGTGGACTGGCTGGCAGCTCCACAAGAGGCAGCTTGGCATTTAGCACTCTGAGACGGGGAAACTCTTTTGGAAGAGGCTAAAATGCAAGGAGGCCAGTCCTGAGACCTCAACCAGAGATTGCAAACCAGAAGGAAAGAGAGTTCACATTTGTGTATGCACAGAATGAAAAGAACTGCAGATAAATTATTTTTTCACAAATCAGTAAATACTGTTATCAGTACTACCCTCAAATTCAGAAATTAATGTGAATATAGGCATAAAACATACTTTATCTAGTTAAGTAGCACAAGTAATAAGTAAATGTTTTAGCATTGGGGATGGTTAAGAAAAGATTTGGGAGCACACTAATTCTAAGACATTCTGATAAGCTTCATCTTCCCATTATTAATACATGCTTCAAAATACAGATCAGATGCTAATGTCTCAGTTTCAGGCACATACATCCCCATTATGTTGTTACTGACCTTCCAACTGATACACTCCACGATGGTTCTATTACATTTGCCCTGGGGATTTCTAGATGCTCCAAGGCTCTCCCTGCAATGAAAATACCTCACTCACCCAGCCATTAGAGGCCAGAGAGTCCAGTAGCTAAAACCTTCAGAAGCCTCCAATAAGATGGAAATACATCTGGGAAAGGTAACAAGTTAAACCTTATCAGTTAAATCACTCCATTTTCCTTCTTTTTTTTTTTTTTTTAAAGATTTTATTTATTTGTCAGAGATAGAGAACGATCCCGGGTGGGGGAGAAGCAGAGGGAGAAGCAGGCTCCCAACTGAGCAAGGAGCCCCATGGGACACTGGAGCCCAGGACTCTTGGATTATGACCCGCCTAGCCGAAGGCAGATCACTCCATTTTCTTAAAGAGAAACTCGAGTTTCTTTTATTTACTAAGACTCTCCTAGGTCTTAGTACTTGAAAGTGAAGATCCAGCAGATACATGAGGGAGTTAAAAATATCGGTTCGGGAAAGGAAGTGGGAAAAATCCCTAAGGATAGTCTTTACTTAATCATCAGAAATTCTGATTGGCCTTTAACCACTGAACCCTCATTCCCTGTGACTCGCCCAAAATTAGACTTACAATACAAACCAAAAATTAAGACGCACCAAAAAGCTTGTAAAGAGATTGCATCCACTGGTGCCATACTATCCTCTATCATCTCCAAAATCCTACTAAATGGCAAAATTGCAAATGTACATTTTTTAAAAAGCCAATTCAATGATGTATTGTGCCCAGTGAAGAGCCACTGCTACATATAAGAAATTAATTCTTTTCTTTGAGTATCACTAAACAAACTAGCTTCATTTTATCCTTAAGCCAAATTCTTGAATCCCTCCTTAAGGACCTTTTTTTTTTAAGTGTTCAAACTAGGCACAATAAAATTACAAACCAACCAACCAACGAAAAATGACCAATAGTCTCCAACATTTTTCAGGAGCTTTATTTAAAAAAAAAAGATGACTTTGAACAACTTTCCTCAGGATCTACTCCTGGGTCCAGTGGATAACTCCCCCTTTTCTGCAGACATTAAAGTATGTAAGTAAAAAACACCTAAGCACAAACTTGGTGGCCACCAGCAGGGGAGCTCTTCAGCTTTTGTCCCAAACCCATTCAAACAAAAGAAGCCCCGAGTCCTCCATCCCACCCACCCTTCAGACCCGCACCCCGCGAGAAGTCGCCGCATCCCTGCGCCCTCTCCACCCGCCCCTGCCAGCTCCACTTACTCCTGAGCGCCCCAATGAGCAGAGAGCCGTCCTTAATGAGCTCTTTGATGAACTTGTTGGTTCGCTCCAGTTCAATCTCGTGACACTGCAGGCGCTCCCTGAAATCCGGGCTGTCCAAGTAGGAATCGCTGAACTCCAGAGTAGGCAGCCCCATGGCACAGACGCTACCAGCGGCCACCGGGGACGCGGCCGGGGCGGCGGTGAGGGCGGGAACAGACGGCGACCGCGCCGGCGCTGACTACGCGCGACCGCAGGGAACCAGCCAAGACGCCAGAGGACGGGGCAAAGGAAATGGGCCCCGGGCGCCGCGTTGCCAGCACAGGGCTCCCCCGGCGCGCGGACGCCTCCGGGCTCAGTCCTCTTCTGCTGCAAGGAGTGTGTAGACTCTGGCGGTAGGCCGAGGCGCGAGTCCGCTCAGGTCGTTGTCATCCCGGCGCATCGTCGCTGCGAGAGGCGGTGGACGCTCCGGGCCGCCGCCGGAGCTGGAAAGTTATCTCACTGCGCGCAGACACTTCCGGCACCTCCACTCTCCGACTCTCTTGACAGTCCTAGGTGCTTGGAGCCACTATGGCCGGGCCGGGGAAGCCCTCCCCCTAGGCGGACGCAGGCTCAGAAAGCTTGAAAACTGGGCCTGGGCTGGGAGACCTTCCTCCGGCGGTCGCACTCCCACCCTACGCCACCCCGCCCCTTCTCCCAGTCACCCTCCCACCGCCACCCACCCGCCCGCACTAGGCTTCAGGGCTGCGCGAGGCTGCGGCGCAGAAGCGCTCCTGCCTTCGCCTGGGGCGTCAACTCTGGGTCTTCCCTAGCACCTGGATCTGACTAGCCCTCGGCCACACTTTGGGGTCTTCCACGCCCCCAAAAGATCTCAACTCCCAACGTGCCTCCCCTATCCGCCCTCCTCACCACCCACTCCCTAAAAATTGTCTCGGAAAGAAACCAACGTTAATTTTCCTTAAAGTTTTAGAAATCATTTTGAAGCTTGGTTGGAAGATGCTACTTTCCTGCGTTAGTTTAGATCTTTTATTTCATGTCTCCACTGAATGCATATAAATTTCGGGTTGAAAAGTTTACCTGCCTCTTTCCCACCGCTCAATTCCTTGATCCAAGAAAGTCAGAGTTTCTATACTGAAAATGAAAAGCTCTCACAGGCCTTGGGATGTTGTTGTTTTTCCAAGTAGCTGTGAAATGGGAAGATTTTAAGGCATCCCCACCCCCCTAACTACGTACGCACTGGGACTTAGGTGTTCTTACTTCTAGAAAAATACCTAGAGCATAATACTGGATATTTTATTGGCACCTGGATAGACTTATACTACAAGCATGAGGATTTTCAAATTGTTGAAATTGGCTGGAGTTCCAAATGAAAAGTTAATTCCTACCAAGAGTCAGTTACTCCTTCTCTGAAAGGCAATCACCTAATAAATTTCTGTTCTCTCCAAACCTTGACAGTAAAAGAGAGTGCTGCCTTACATCTAGTCCTGCCATCATCTATAGTATTTCTGAGAACTCAGTTATTTTTCTTAAAGATCTGCTTTTAATTTCTGTGTTTTCATTGCTTTGTCCATTTGAACCATCTGTTAAAAAAAAAAAAAAAAAAAACCTCTTCTACAGATCATGGGAAAAATTCCATTAATGTGCTTTACATTTTTCTGAATTAAGTTTCAGAGCCTGTCAAGACTTTTAGTTTCAAAAATTTTTTTAAAAGAGTACACATGAACATTAAAAATAGCACATAAACCTTGCACTAAGATGATGGCTTTGATTTAAATTCTTCTGAGCCAAGGAAATTGGACTTAAAAACCTTCCATTCATATTTGTATCATTATACCTCTAAATACTGCAGAATCCCTAATCATTATTAGAGTCATTTTAACTCCAGTGTCCAGCCTATGTCTGTCAGTTAAATAGTCTTCATTTGGGTAGGTGAGATGGGATGGGGGGCAATAATGCCATTTTTCAGTCAAGGGAGTGACCCAAGCAGCAGTGGGGCTGTTTTTCACCTGGGGTGATTTCATATCTATTCATCACACAGCCTGAAAGCAAAAAAACAAGTCAGGCCAACAAATAGTTTCCTTTCAACTTTTGCCATATTGCTGTTCCTAGCAACTAAATCCAATGCCAACTGCTGAGATATGAAATAGGATAAAATATAACAATCTTTTCCTGTTTTTCATTAAATAAAAATCCTGTGATTAATTCTTTAAAAATGTATCAACAGTCTTTGATAAGTACCATTTAATATATTGGTTGTCAATTTTCATTTTTTTTTATTCTTATGTCAGGACAAAATTATTCTAGACTCTAAGATATGGGTTATCATTAACTATTCAGGTGTGTAATTGCATGTTTTATGCCTACTGTCTACATTATTAGGATCTGAGTAGAGAAATAATTTATATGAAGAAATAAACAAAACAAAGCCTAGTACCTGACCTCAAGCAAATTTCAGAATAAAAATACATCAAGAATGAGTACCTATAATACATGAAGTGAAATATGCTATGTTACAGAGGCTACAGAGATGTTTGGCCTATAATGCACCAGTGCCATTATCAGTGTTTCCAATCAGGCCCATAATTACATTTACATAGAATTAGGATTTTTCCTCCTACGCTTTATCCTTTAGTCTCTAAAGTCTAGTATGTTATAATAGACTTATTTTCCTATAGGTGCTCTCAGGGTTACTCATGACTTATCCCTGTGATTCATACTTTAATTATACCTGCTAGTCAGGCTTTGTCTTATGCCACATTAACCAAGCAAAGAAATGGTTTGGCTTTGAGGTGAATTTACCGTCAGTTTTGAACTGTTGTTTTTATATATTATTTTCTCCACCATTATAATTGAACCAGATTCTTTCTAAGAGAATAGACTTTCTAAATAAAAGAGTATCTATACCTGCAAGGTTGTTGTTTTTTTTTATTGAAAATTCTATTGAATTGAAATGTATGTACCCTCTTTTAAAGTTTCTACTTCATAATATGTGGGCCTGTCAGCTAGCTGCATGGTGAGTTTCATAAATATTATTGGCTAACACACTCTTTGGCATGGTTACTGGCACAGAGGTGTGTCTCTATTTGTTTTCTTAATTCTGAAATAAATGGGATATGTGGGGCTTTATTTTAAAGAGAAAACAGTGAGTTGGAGGTAGTAAGCTGATACATAATATTTGTAAATCTGCTTAAAACTTTTCCCTTGACCTCAATCCTATCTGGCACTGAAACCTAGTGTTTGATATGTACTCAGTAAGTGTTGCTGTTGGATTATTATTAACAATAGTAGCCTCTTATTTGTAGTTTAGCTTTCCAGGGTTTCAGTTACCCGTGGTCAACTGCAGTACAGAAGCAGATGATCCTCCTTCTGACATATCATCTGAAGGTCAAGGGTTATCTAATGCTATGTCACAATGCTTATGTCATACACCTCGCTTCATCTCAGCAGGTAGGGATTTTATCATTTCACATCATTACAAGAAAAAGAAGGTGTGTGTATAATACAATAAGAAATTTTGGGGGAGACAGACACCACATTCACATAACTTTTATTATAGCATAAAAGTTTTTCTATTTTATTATTATTTCTTTTAATATCTTACTGTATGTAACTTATAAATTAAAACTTATCACAGGTATGTATGTTTAAGAAAAAACATAGTATATATAGGGCTTGGTATTATCACAATTTCAGGCATTCCCTGGAGGTCTTGGAATGTATTCCTTAGGAATAAGAGGAGGAATACTGTATTTTTCAATTTGTTTTATAGACTTAGGCCTCTGAGACTCAGATATTCTGAGGCCAAATTCAGGCCTGGTAAGAGGTCACTAAAATTTCTTTTTAAAGATTTTTTTTATTTGAGGGAGAGAGAGCACAAGCAGGAGGAGGCAGGCTCCACACTGAGCAGGGAGCCCAACGTGGGGCTTGATCCCAGGGCACTGGGATCGTGACTTGAGCTGATGCCAGATGCTTAACTGACTTAGCCACCCAGGCACCACAAGAGGTTACTAAATTAAAGGCAAATGTACATAAAAGACTAAACATCCTCCTTGACCTTTCCTAGAGTGAAAATACAGGGACACTGTCACTGCTTCCATTTCTACCTATGTGTTACATTTTCCCAAAGCATGCTCCTTGAAAGTAGGTTTTGTACAATTCTAGTCGAACCTCACATCACATCTGGAAGAACAATAAGGAAACCAAATGAACAAAACACATAATTCAAATTTGTTTTAAGATGTTTTTATTATGCAAAATACATATAAAATTTACTATTATAACCACTTTTAAAGATACAATTCAATGACATTTAAGTACATTCACATTGTCGTACTACCACCAACACCATCCATCTCTAGAACTTTTTCATGCTCCCAAACTGAAAATCTGTACCCATTAAAGAACAACTTGCCATCCCCGTTTTCCCCAGTCCCAGGTAACTACCATTCTACTTTCTGTTTCTATGAATTTGACTACTCTAGGTACCTCATATAAATGGAATCATGAAATATTTATCCTTTGTGTCTGGAATATTTCATTTAGGTGATTCAATTATTAGTAAGAGAAGCAAAGAAGACAGAGTAATCAGATTGGTTTTCAAAACCATTTTACACTAAAAGAATTTTTAATCGAGAGTTTCTAAGTCTTCTTCTAGGAGAAGAAAGTTCAGATCAAACACTTCCATAGCACAGTAACAGATATTGTTTATTTTGCCTTATTAAAAGTTTTGGTTTTGGTTTTGTTTTTTTGGCCCACACAATGCTCCTAACATTGCTGTTTCTTGTCAGATTGGTTGGCATATGACCTTGCATTATCTGACAGGCAAGTGTACATATCATACCATTAGTGACAGCAGCCTACGTGACCTGCTAGCCTTGCCCTTTTGCAGCTAAAAAAATGCTTTCAGTAATTGCAGAGTCCCTCTCAAATATAATGCTCCCCTTCTTCTTTCCACTTTTGTCATAAAACAGCCAAATGTTAAATGTAGCCTGGGTTGAAAAACAAACATTTAGTCCCAGGGAAAGAAGTGGGAGTCTTTCTTAGGAAGAGCACAGAACATAGACCACCTTGTGTAGGTGTATTGATTCCAAGCACTTATTATTCTATAATTGGACTGAAAATGGTTGGAAGACCAAAGGTAGATGGTTGGGAATTGAGGATTGAGAAGAGGGGATTTGGACCAGGTAGGTAGAAATGAGAATGGGGAAGAGATAGTAAGCAGATTAAATTTATTCAGAAACACATTGTATGACTGCATGGGGGAGGCAGGAATACAACATAACTGTAATAGGATTTGAGCCTGTATAACACAGAAGCATTGTCTTTTTGCCTACAAATAATAAATGTAGATAAGCTTAGTTTTCCATTCTGAGTTTGAGGTAAACAATATAACTAAGAGATGCTGTCTAGAGGAAAGAAGTGCAGCACTAACACCCAGGAGTGTAGAGGTTAACTTAGTAAAAGGGTCATGGAAACAGTAAGTCAAGACCACCAACCAAGGGAGCAAGAATAAGCTGGAATTTGCTCCTTGTGTCAGTATGATTTTTAACGTCCTTTGATTTCTAAAGAACACAATGGAGGAAAAGAACAGAATTCTAAACATGAAACCCTCATCAAAAAACTACATTTGTGGGGTAGAAAAGAAAGATAGAAAGACAGAGAGGAATAAATTAATGTAATTTTGGAAAGTTTTTGGTCTTGGGTTTGTTGTTGTTATTGTTGTTTTGTGGGTATGGGGTTTTTGATTTTTGTTTTTTGGCATAGGTTTCTGTTTTCATATAATATTGCCCTCTTGTGGCAAACCATGATGTTTGCTAACACTGACAAAATTATTGCTCAGACAGCAAAAAAAGATAAGGAGACTGAAATGTAATGAGCACCTCCTGTGTTGGGTGTGATGCAGAGGGTGTTTGCCTCATCTAAGCTTCTCAACCACCCTGTGAAGTAAGTGTTAAATACCATTAGCCCCATTTCCAACAAGTGGGAAAATTATGACTCAAAGTGATTTCTTGTCTAAGTTTACACAGCTAGAAGGTACTGGACTTGGAATTTTAATCCAGATATATCTAACTAAATTATTTGTTTTAAAAAAAGAAACAAATGTGTTGAACAAATATTTATATACAACACTCTATCATACAATTCTATTTTGGTCTGAAAAGTTTCTGCTGAAAATTCCACTGATAGCCTTATGGAGTTTCCTTCGCATGTAACTGTCTTATTTTGCAACCTTTAAAATTCTTTATCACTTTTTTTTTGCCATTTTAACTATGGCACACTATGCATCTTAGTGTGGATCTCCTTGGGTAGCATTATTGGGGAATTTCTGTGCCTCTTGAATGTGGATCTCTGATTCCCTCCCCAGATTCAGGAAGTTTTCAGCAGTTATTTCTTCAAATACATTTTCTGTCATTTTGTCACTCTCTTCTCATTTTGAGATCCTTATAATGTGAATATTGTTATGCTTAATGAGTTCTCTAAGTCTACTTTTATTATGGAATATTTGTTTGTCTCTCACCTGTTCAACTTGATTGCTTTCCATTACTCTATTCTCTAGGTCACTTCCTCTGCTTCCTGTAGCTCACTATATATTACATCTGTTATTTTTAAATTTCATTTACTGAGTTCTTCCTCTTTGTTATTTTTTATCTATTTGTCAAGAGCCTTAGTGATGTCCTCCATCCTTCCCTGAAGTTCAGAGAGTATCTTTATGATCATTGCTTTAAGTTCCTTATTGGGCATATTACTTGTTTCTGTTTTGCCTATTATTTTGTCGTGCTGTGATTTTTTTTTAAAGATTTTATTTATTTACTTATTTGACAGACAGAGATCACAAGTAGGCAGAGAGGCAGGCAGAGAGGAGGAAGCAGGCTCCTCTGCCGAGCAGAGAGCCCAATGTGGGGCTTGATCCCAGGATCCTGGGATCATGACCTAAGCTGAAGGCAGAGGCTTTAACCCACTGAGCCACCCAGGCGCCCCTCGTGCTGTGATTTTGTCTTGTTCTTTCATTTGGAATATGTTTCTCTGTCTCTTCATTTTGTCTACCTATCTATGTCTGTGTGCGAGGAAAGTCAGTTATGTCTTCTGCTCCTGAAGAAGGGGTTTCATGAAGAAGAGGTCCTGCAGTGCCCTGCAGTGCAGTGTTCCCTATTTACTAGAACCTGGCACTTCAGTGTGTTGCTTGTGTCCTGCTATGGTATCTGAGTAGCTTTTCCTTTAACTCTAAACATCTGCACTGACTCTCTGCCTCTTGTTGGCTGTGCTTTCTCTCTGTGATGTTAGTGACACCCTGTCAGGCTTTCTCTGAGAGGGCATTGGCAAAATCTGCATTGAGCCACTACTTCTAGGCCAGATCCCCCTAGCATGGTGGTGTCAAGGTGATGGCTTGCTTCTGCAGTGAGAATAGCTGGGGCATGTGGCATCTGTGTGTGGAGGCGGGCAGGATATGCCCATGGTGTTAGCAAAATTTACACTGAGCCACTAGTCCTAGGCTGGATCCTCAGAAAAGCAATGGTGATTGGGGGCACAACACCACACAATGAGGGTGGCCAGGTCAAGTGGCATCCTTGCATGGGTCAGTTGGGTGTAGTCTGCAGCAGTGGCTGGAGGTGTGTGATTTCCATTTGTGGCGGCTGGGTGGAGCACATTTTGTGTTAACAAAATTTGTACTGGGCCAAGGCTGGCAGGCTTGGAGTGGGCAAGTCCACCATAAGTCCACAACTTATGGGCGGGTGCACTGCTAGCAGGTTAGATAGCAAGTGTCTGTGCAGCACCACCTCCCACAGGTCACCCTGCATTTATGCTGGGGGGTGGAGGAGGAAGATGGAGACTGCCTGCGTCTTTGTTCCAGGAAAAGTCCCACAACATGCTCCTAAATCAGTATAAATAGATCTCCCTCTTATCTGACCCAGGGGTTATGTAAACTGCTGCTTCTGTGTTACCTCTTCTCAGGCTGATGTCTCTCTAAGGCGAAGACCCAGCCCCTCTGATCTTTAAGACCAGACTTAATGGGGATTAATTTTCTTCTTATGGGCTCCCGGATGCTTTCCTCTCTCAGTATCCACAGCTTGCTCCCATCTGGGGGCAGCTCCCTACCGCTATTTCTGCCCTTCTTAACCTCTCTGATATGGCTTCTTAACATTTAGTTCTGGAGTTTGTTCTGCCAGTCTGTGGATCCCTCTCCAGTTTATTTACTCGTATGTGAGTGATATTCACCATCTTCCCAGACTCTTTGACTTAATCCCTTTTCACTCATGATTTCATTTAGGACCCTTTCAGCTCTATACCTAAGACTTGGCTATGTTTCTATGACTTATAGTTAACATGAGGTATCTCTTCCAGCTGACAATGAGAATCAGTTGTGGTGTTTTGACACTTAACTCATGTTTGCTTAGAGACTTGCAGCTATGTTTGGAGAGGAGATTTTGTACTTCCTTACCTGTCAGTAAAACCAATGTAAGGATGGTCTCTGCTAGATTCCATAGCAACCACTGGCCACACAGGAAGGAGGCAAGGTTTTACTTAGCAACTACAGTGTTCCTGATCCCACTAGGTCTGCTATTCATCTCACTTCAGAGGTAGGAATTTTATGATGAGGAGGACTAGAAAACCCACAACAAATAAACCCTCCAGGGTAAAAAGAGTTGTCTCTGACTCTAAGATCTCATCACAATGAATAACTCCGATATATAACATATTTTTATATAACTTTTACCCTCTGATTTTAGACTTTAAGCTTTTAGACCATGTCTTATTCCCTGTATTTCTTGCACCTTAATATATAAGGTGATGGTATATATCAACCTACAGAAGACACCTAATAAATATTTTGAATGCATAAATGTCTTATAATCTAAAAATTATTTCTTGGCTTCTCTGGTAGAAGAGATTGTACAGATTGGTAGGAGAGCAGAAAGGATTCTTTCATTTGGCAAGGAGGTTTTTCTACATGTTGCTGAATATGAAGGTTAGAGTGGAGTTTTTATCTGTGCTTCCAGGCCTTGACTGTGTCTGTGCTACAACTGCATGCTCTAACAGGCTCTGGCAAAGGCAGTGACAAACGTGATGAAAATAACAAGCCCAGAGGAGCTTAAGGAAACTAACTCAAATAAATGATTCCACAACTAGTAAGAAGTCATAACTCAATCAGAGTGAAGCACACTAATGAATGTGATAAGGAGGATAATTGAAAAAGAACAGGGGGCGCCTGGGTCGCTCAGTGGGTTAAAGCCTCTGCCTTTGGCTCAGGTCATGGTCCCAGGGTCCTGGGATCCAGCCCCGCATCCATCCGGCTCTCTGCTCAGCGCGGAGCCTGCTTCCCCCTCTCTCTCTGCCTGTCTCTCTGCCTGCTTGTGATCTCTGTCTATCAAATAAAATCTTAAAAAAAAAAAAAAGCAGACCCACAGTCTCTATGGTTTGAATATTTTAGATAGAAAAAAAGACCAAATCTAGAAAGTCTGCAACCAATAATCACAGTGTCAGCTTCCTTTATGAGAAATAAAATAGAATGCCTATTATCCCTTAAAGTGTACATTAAGTTACATTCTGTCAATGTAATTGCATTTGATAATGGAATTAGAAAATTTTACAAAATTGTGTACAATAATGAGATTTATTTTTTCAGAAAGAGTAGCTATTATTTTTACATTTATTAGTGAATTCCTTTTTTTTCCAGCTGCCGATTTATTAAGCTTTTATTATGAGACAGAAGTAGATTACTAAGATTAAATTTTAGTTTACTAGATAAATAAAAGTATTGTAAATAGTCTTGATCCCACTTAGTGCTTCAGCACATTTCACCCTTCTAATCCTTTCTTCTGTGATCTTTTGAAGAATGCTTCAAAGATTTGTGAAGCTATTTTATCATGGTGTTAAGTAGAATAGTATTTACCAGGTAATGAAAATCTTACTGGTATGGAAGATGAATATTTGACGAATTATTGTAAGTCCTCTAAACTTGCTTTTTCCCAAAATTTTGTATTATAAAAATTTTCAAGCCCACAGAAAAGTTAAAAAAAATACAATCAATACTTATATGCTCTTCACCTGGATTCAACAAATGTCAACATATTGCCATATTTGCTGATATCTCTCATATATAATTTTTCTGAAACATTTAAAGTAGATATTAGGCATCTTGCCACATCATTCCTACATATTTAAATGTGTGTCACCAAAGTATAAGGAAGTTCTCCAAAATAACTAAAACTTAATGAAAATTAATGTATGATAAGAGTACCATCAAATGTCCAATTGTTCCAAAAATTTTCTTCACAACTTTAAAAAAAAATAGTAAAATAGGATCTAACCAATATTTTAAACTCAGTTTTTTAAAAATTTAATTTCATTTTTTTTCAATGTTCCAAAATTAATTGCTTATGCACCATACCCAGTACTCCATGCAATACGTGCCCTCCATAATACCCACTACCAGGCTCACCCAACTTCCCAACCCCCTCCCCTCCAAAACCCTCAGTTTGTTTCTCAGAGTCCACGTCTCTCATGATTTGTCTCCCCCTCTGATTTCCCCCAACTCACTTCTCCTCTCCATCTCCCAATGTCCCCCATGTTATACTCTTTATGCTCCACAAGTAAGTGAAACCATATGATAATTGACTCTCTCTGCTTGACTTATTTCATTCAGCATAATCTCTTCCAGTCCCATCCATGTTGATACAAAAGTTGGGTATTCATCCTTTCTGATGGAGGCATAATACTCCATTGTATATATGGACCATATATTCTTTATCCATTCATCTGTTGGAGGGCATCTTGGTTCTTTCCACAGTTTGGCGACTATGGCCATTGCTGCTATGAACATTTGGGTACAGGTGGCCCTTCTTTTCACTACATCTGTATCTTTGGGGTAAATACCCAGTAGTGCAATTGCAGGGTCATAGGGAAGCTCTATTTTTAATTTCTTAAGGAATCTCCGCACTGTTTTCCAAAGTGGCTGCACCAACTTGCATTCCCACCAACATTGTAAGAAGACTCTCCTTTCTCCACATCCTCTCCATCATTTGTTGTTTACTTTCCAAACTCAGTTTTAATCATGTCCTATATAACTGTGAAATACTAGTTTGGATGGCAAAAAAGCTCATCAATCATTATTTCACTAATTCAGAATTTAAATAATTTAGCCTAGATTAGTAAGTTTAGAAGTTTAGATTTAGTTTAGATAAGAAGTTTTCCTTGGCAGTGTCCTGAAGTAAATGTTTGCTAATAGAATTAGTGGAAGATTGTCTTGAATAGAGCCATTCCAAAATCCCTCAGCACCTGAATTTGCCCTTGATGGCTTCTGGGTGGGGACTGCCCTAAGGAGAGTAAATCCTATGCAAAATGCACTGACATACAGTGTGTGGTCAGCAATTTTTTTTTTTTACTTAATTAATGAATGAAATATTAGGAACCCAAGGACAAAAAGCATTAGTATCACCTGGGAACAGGATAGAAATCCAAATTATGAGACCACATCTTCTACCCATGAAATAAAAAATTCCAGCTTTTTTGCCTAGCATCTGTGTTTTAACAAGATACTGTTGGACTCCTGGGTGGCTCAGCAGGTTAAGTATCTGCCATTGACTTAGGTCATGATCCCAGGGTCCTAGGATGGAGACCCTCATCATTGTCATCTGGTTCCCTGCTCCCACTCCCTTTACTTCTCCCCACAGTTTGTATGCACTCTCTCTCTGAAATAAATAAATAAAATGAAAAAAAAAAAGATATTCTTGATGATCTTGATGACCATCCTGATGCTGGATAAGGTTTGAAAACAATTGATCTAGAACAATTTCTGGTAGGTGTCATGAAGTAAGAAAGTCTTAGAAAAGATAATGGAGGATAGTTTTCAGATTAGGTAAGGGGAGAAAAGGTCAGTAGAATGATGAGCAGATGCTTAGCTAGATACCACTGCTAGGGAGAGGAAGCCTGAAATATTGTCCTCTATTTGGAGGTGACAATAAGGAAACCACTCTTCAATTATATTTTAGTTATTTGTATCAAATCGTGTTACTTTCACACTCATTGATGATGTGAGTTTTTTGGTGCACTTGAGGATAGCTTTTAATCCACAGAAAAGATTATCAGAATGTTTTATTTTTTATTTTAATAACTAACATTATTAAAACTGCATTAAAAAAACACAACAACCTGTTTTTTTCATAAGTCTCTGGGTTCAACTCACAAATGGTATTGTTCCACTTATAAGTATAGCAAATGTTAGCAATTGTTTTTAAGAACAAGAAACCTTGAATGTTTGGTTTCATTTACAAATTTAACATCCTTCCAGTTAGCAAAAATTTAGTGGGCCAATGTTTAAACACTTAATATTTACTTTGTTTCTTTTTAGATCTTCAATCTTCTACCTAGGCAAAATCTTTCTAAATAGTAAATAATCTTATACATTTAGTAAGACTCTTATAGCCTATTATAAAGGTGTTTTCATAAATTTTTTTAAAATTTCAATTTAGGGGCTCCTGGGTAGTTCAGTGGGTTAAGCCACTGCCTTCAGCTCAGATCAAGATCTCAGGGTCCTGGGATCAAGCCCTGCATCAGACTCTCTGCTTAGCAGGGAGCCTGCTTCCCCCTTTCTCTCTCTGCCTGCCATCTTTGCTCTACTTGTGATTTCTCTCTCTATCAAATAAATAAATAAAATCTTAAAATTTTTTTCAATTTAACTCTTTAAGTCAAATAATTAGACTTTCTAAGTTAGAGTTATTTTTTAAAAAACCAAACTCCCATAAACATTATGAAAATATAAAATATCAAACAAATTACTTTTTACCTGAGAAAAATTATAACTGGGAAATTTAATACTATAGTTTTGATTCCTTTAAATCTTTCTGGGTATACCAAAACCTTTTTTTTTAAACTAGGCTCAATGCTCAGAATAGAGCCCAATGTGGGGTTTGAACTCATGACCACGAGATCAAGACATGAGCTAAGATCAAGAGTTGGATGTTCAACTGACTGAACCACCCAGGGCCCCTGGATGTGCCAAATTCTAAATCCTCCTGAGGTTAAAAGATACATTTACCACTTGAGAAACACTGATCATATCAGCTATGAGGATATTTAGACCTGATAGGTTAGCCATGATGGTGACTATTTCTTATTTGTAATTAAAATGGGACTTACTGCATAATCGTTTTCAGTCACTCAGTTATCATTCCATTTCTCAAATAGGTAGCCATGGGCCATGAACCTGAATTCAAATTATACATACTATTACAATATATTTCCAAACTTTTGACTCAGCATATAGAAGGAAATGAATACATTTCACACAGTGCAGACACACACACAGAGTTGCTGGATCCAACCCACAAAACAGATTTCATGATGTATTAATAAGCAATTCCCATTTGTGAAAGGCTTCACAATACTTTACATTTCTGTCCATTCAAAGAAGACTTCCAGAGTGATCACTTAATAGAATTTGCATTTTAGGACTCTGCTATGGGCTGAGTTGTGTCACCTCAGAATTCAGATGTAGCAGTCCTAACCCCCATGTGACTATATTAAAGAAAGAGCTCTTAAGGAGGAGATTAAGGTTAAATGAAGTCATAAGCATGGAACTTCAATGTATAGAATTGATATCCTTATAAAAAAGGAAGAGACACCAGGATCTTTCTCTCTCCACCATGTGAGGACTTAGAAAAGTCCTGTCTGCAAACTAGGAAGAGAGCTTTCACCAGAAACTGAAGTTTGATTTTGGACTTTTCAGCTTCCAGAGCTGTGAGAAAATAAATTTCTCTTGTTTAAGCCACTGAATCTATAGTAGTTTGTTACGGCAACTGGAACTACTGAGATAGACTCTGTTAAAGTTATGCAAGTGCAAAAATTAATGAGATTTGTATTTTCTTATTTTGAGGGGGTCTATAACTCATAGGAGTCCTGTTTTTAAAAATGAATTTGATTTAATTGTGAGTATTTTATATAAGCTAGTCTGACTTGCAATCATAATTTAGGAAACTATTTTACTAACATCCATCTGGGTCTAATTTTTTATTATGTCTGAATTATGTCTATTTTTAAAACCATAGAGAGGTGTCAGTTTTGGAGAATGTGCTTAGTATAGTACACATTCTGGGAGAGTAACTAGCCTATTTCAAGAAAATCAATTTAGATGGAGTTGGCAGAAGTCAGGATAAATCTTGGGAAATGGAATGAGCAGCAGTGATATGGTTTATCCACCTTCCTCGCTACAAGGCAATTATTTAATTGCAGAGTAAGTTTGGAGGCAAAGTGAATTGTTTTGGGTCAGGAACAGATTCATCTTTGGGATCCAAAATATCATTTAAGGTGGCCTAAATTTTTCCTTAAACACAGACAGGGGCACCTTCCAGCCTACTGTGTCAGGAGACAGAAGGCTATTTATGAACTTTTTACCACTAATGCCCCTGCCATGCCATCCGATTGGGTTCTATTTGTTCTGGAGGAGAGGCCAGGAAGGCACAGAGCGGGTGGGACTGAGATTATATAGGAATGACAGATGTGCATGGGTTTCTTTTCTTGACCCAATCCCTTCCTTTGGGAGGGAAATTGAGGTAAGACAGGAAAGGGAGAACCTTTGTTATAACAGTGACTTGCTGGTATTAGATTTTAATGTTAGTATCAACATGAAACAAGTATGTTGAGATCTTGTCCTACACGTGCTTCACTCAGAAGACAGAAGGATGACTCATGACCTGAATGACCTTACTTCCCTTTCATGAAGGGAATGGGAACAATTGAAGAGGAAAAGAAATTGGGATCAACATATTGCAAGAACATTTGACAAGGGGAGGGAGAACAGAGAGGAGGGATTTCCAGGCTATTCCTCTATCTTAGGTGGATTCAAGAGACTTGTGAAAAGTGAAAGGCCATTTTGTATCATTCTTAGAATGATTAGAAGCCATTAGATTCCTAATGATCTGGTGGGGAGATTTTCTTTCTGATCATAGTTTCTTTCTACTCTTCCAGGTAGTAAGTAGTAGCTTCCATATGTACAAGGAGATTGCTATTGATGAGCCTTCTCTAAAACACGACAAAGTGTTACCTAGCATTAAAATATTTTCTTCTCAAGTGAAAAAAAAAAGGAAAAATCACAGTTTTCTTCTAAGCTGTTTCAAGAAATGTTCAAAAGTGAGAAAAACAGTAGATTGAGTCATTCATAAAAAAAATTACTCCTGTTAATGTAGGAGACAGGGCTCTTAACTATGACAGTGTGAAAAGTACCATTAAATGTGGTCAAGAGTATAAAACAGAAGTAGGTATTTAATAAGCTCCAAGAATACATTCAAATGAGTAGATTAGAGGGGCCTGGGTGGCTCAGTTGGTTAAACATTTGACTTTGGCTCCGGTCATGACCTCAGGGTCTTGGGATCCAGCCTAATGCTGAATCTTGTGTAGGACTCTGTGCTCAGCAGGGAGTCTACTTTTCCCTAATCTCCTGCCCCTTCCCCTGCTCATGCTCTCTCTCTCTCTCTCAAATAAGTAAATAAAATCTTTAAAAGAAATAAAAGATTTTTATTCTACATGTGTAGATTATATGGCAAGGTAAGGCAATAATTTAAAATTTAGCATCTTCTCCCTAAGTTACCCCCTAATGATTCTTCTTGCACTTGTTTTTACTACTCTCAAATCTACATTGCCAGGCACACATTTCTAGTAGCTGTCCACTAGACATCTCAACAATGGCTGTTCCAAAGTTACCACAGGCTCAATATGTACACTTTGCTATACTTCTTTCTTTTTACCTGAAGCTGTTTTTCAAATTGCATGTCCTGCTTTAGTTGGCTGAGTAAGAAACTGCAATCAGTTATCAAGCCATATCCTTCATATCTCTTATGTCTACCTCCTCCTGTCTAGCTACGGCATCAGCACTAGATTAGCCTCATTGCCTGGGCAATTAAAATAAGCCCTTAGCTCATCTGTGTGGCTCTAGTCAGCCATTCTCTAATCCATGATTGCAACCAGAGTAATCTTTCTAAAAAAGCAAATCTCATCACTCTCTCCAGGGCTTATAATTCTTCACTAGCTCCTCCTTGACTGATGGATAGAGTCCAAACTTCTAGTTTGCCAAACCAGTCTCTTATCTTTCTAACCTGATTGATTGCCATATCTTTGCCCCTGGAGTTATGCTTCAGTCAACCTGAATTTCTTCAAATTCCCCTAATGGGCTAGTGAAAGTGCTCCTTAGGAGTTAAAAAGGTCTCAGTGAAAAGTTTTCAATTTTTTTTGTTTTAATTTAATGATTATATTTAAAAATAATATAAGCATATTTTGTATTATCTAGATCACTGTTTTTCAGACTTTAGTATGCATAGGAATCACTTGGAGATCTTGTAAAGGATCTGACTAGTAAGTGCTGTAGGCTCAATGCATTTCTATCTAACAAGATCATAGGTAATGGCAATGGTGCTACCCTGTGGACCACATTTGAGGTAATAATGATCTAAATGACCACTTTCCAATGGAGTACTACCACAAAATTCTCTCATTGTCATTGACACTGACATAAATGAATAAAGAAGAGAAGCAGACAATTTTTAAAATTTTATGTATATATATATGTGTATATGTATTTATTTAAAGTACATTTTTACTGAAGTATAATTATCTTTTTATTGGAGTATAATTGACATACGATTTCCACATGGTTTCAGATGTACATCACAGTGATTTCATATTTTCTTTTTATTGAAATATAATTGATATACAATTTCCTATTGCTTTCAGGTATGCACCATAGTGATTTTATATTTTTGTACATTAAAAAAGATCACAATAAGTCTAGTTACCATCTATCACCACACAAAATTATTACAATTTTATTTATTATAGTCCCTATGCTGTACATTTACATTTTCTTTTCTTTTTTTTTTTTTTTTACTTTTATTTGACAGAGAGATCACAAGTAGGCAGAGAGGCAGGCAGAGAGAGAAGGGGGATGCAGGCTCCCTGCCAAGCAGAGAGCCCGATGTGGGGCTCGATCCCAGGACCCCGGGATCATGACCTGAGCCAAAGGCAGCGGCTTTAACCCACTGAGCCACCCAGGTGCCCCTACATTTACATTTTCACGACATATTTATTTTATAACTGTAAGTCAGTACCTCTTAATCCCCTTCACCTTCAGTGCCTGCCCTCCGCCAATCCTCTTCCCCTTCTGGTAACTAACAGTTTGTTTTCCATATATATGAGACTGTTTCTGTTTTGTTTGTTCATTTGTTTTTTTTAATATACCTCTTATAAGAAAAATCATATGTGTATATATATATATGAGATATATGTGTCTTACATCTTCTTTATATATATATACACATATATATTTATATATATCTCACATCTTCTTTATATCTTAACTGCTGGGTGATATTCATATATATATGATATATCTATATGATATATATATCTATATGGTATATGATATATATATATATGATATGATATATGATATATATGATATTCATATATCATATTCATATATATATATATCACCCAGCAGTTTAAAAAAAGAATGAGGGGCACGTGGATGGCTCAGTGGGTTAAAGCCTCTGCCTTCAATTCAGGTCATGATCCCAGGGTCCTGGGATGGAGCCCTGCATCGGGCTTTCTGCTCAGCAGGGAGCCTGCTTCCTCCTCTCTCTCTCTTCCTGCCTCTCTGCCTACTTGTGATCTCTGTCTGTCAAACAAATAAATAAAATCTTTAAAAAAATGTTTAAAAAAATAAAAAAATAAAAAAAGAATGAAATCTTGCCATTTGGGCCAACAAAGATGGACATAAAGGTCATTATACTAAGTGAAATAAGTCAGAGAAAGATAAGTACCATATGATTTTTATATATATATGTATATATACATCTCACATCTTCTTTATACATTCATCTTTTGATAGACACTTAGGTTGGTCTCATATCTTGACTAATGTAAATAATGTTGCAATGAACATAGGAGTACATACATCTTTTCAAATTGTTATCTCTGTTTTCTTTAAATAGCCAGAAGTGGAATTGCTGAATCATATGGTAGTTTATTTTTAATTTCTTGAATAACCTCCATACTGTTTGCCATAGTGGCTGCATCAATTTACATTCCCACCAACAGTTCACAAAGGTTCCATTTTCTCCACATCCTTGCCAACATTTGTTATTTTTTGTCTTTTTGATGAAGAGTGATATTAAGCATCTTTTCATGTACCCATTGCCCATATGTCTTCTTTCGACAAATGTCTGTTCAAGTCCTCTGCCCATTTTTCAATTTGGTTGTTTATTTTTTGGTAGTAAGTTATAGAAGTTCTTTATATATTTTGGATATTAACTCCTTATCAAATGTATGGTTTGTAAATATCTTTTCCCATTCAATAGGTTGCCTTTTTGTTTTATTGAGGGTTTTCTTTGCTGTGCAAAGCTTTTTAGTTTAAGGTACTTCCATTTGTTTATTTCAGACCCAATATTTTAAATGATACATTCATTACAAATGAAGGCCAAATGATGTCACAACTTGCTATATGAATAAAGATCTGGCAATGATTCGTTAAAAAAAGATGATGAAAGAATTAGTCATCATTTAGCCTAAAGTAGTGTAGGCATGTCAATTTCAAAAGTTTCATAACAAGAGAGACAACATTTTTTCAGCAAGAACTATCACTCATACCATTAAATTCATAGTTATTTGGAATAATATTAGTTTTGTGTTTTTCTTTATAATTAATTTGTCTATGTGTTTGTTTTTATAATTATATAATAGCTTCAAACATTATAGTTTATACCTAGTGTTATATTTCTACACAGTTAAGAAAACAATTTAAATTGATTCTAACATACAAAAGAAATTTAACATTTTATGAGGTCTAAACACTTACAAGTTTGAGAAACACTGGACTAAGCCAAGCCACGCCTTTTTGCCTTTGCTTCTATTGTCTTTTCTGCTTGGAGTACCCTTCCCTAATCCCTTAACAACATTGTCATCTTGCCATGTCCACTTAATAAACAGTTGCTTTTCCCAATGGCTCCTTTTCAGAGATCCATAGTCAACTTAATAATACAACCGTGCTTTATCCTTTCTTTCATAAGATCTATGTAACACTTTGCTGCACACTTACCTGTGTGTATTTGTTTGCTTTGCTGGCTGCCTCTTCCATCCCAAAGACAAGGGCCTTGTCTTCTTTGTCTTCTTTATATCTGTTCAGTGCTTAGCATAACATACTTGTTCAATAAATGTTTCTCAACGCATTAATGGATGTAAAACTTGGCTTGCTCCTTCCTGGAGAGAAAGAGTATATTCATGTACCATGTGTTCACATTTGTGGGTGAAAAAAATTAACATTATAAAATAATTGTAATATTCTTTTACATATAATTTAACTTCAATATGGTAATTCAAAAGCTTTACTTGTCTTCTAAAGAATTTGCTGAAAATTCTGTATTTTTACTAATTTTCCAGAGATCTGCTTGTTGAGGTTAAAGCTCAGACAGTTTTCAAACAATGTGAAAGGAACATTGCAATTACATTTCGGTTGATACATCATCAGAACTAAAAATAGAATGGAAAGATTGAGAAAACTTTACTCAAATCTCCAGCCAAAGTATGGTTAAATATGGGTGAGCTGGAATTGTGGTTTCCAACTTTCAGTTACGCAGGATAAATTCTGTAACTTATGGGGTCTCCCCGCCCCAATTTACCCTCAGTTTGGTGTTGCCACCCAATTTTGGTTAGCACCTTCACTGGAGCTGGAAGAGGGAGTTCAATTCGCCTTTAAGGAAAGGACAAAATCTGAAATACATTTGGCTTTATTTGATAGCAAGACTGATATGTTTGCCTATGTATGGAAAGAGGCCCATTTCCTAATAATACCCTCTTTGAATTGACCAGGATGTTGGACAGTGTGGGATTGGGATTGAGGTTCAAGTTGGGATGAAGAGCTGGAGACCCAAAATGTGTTCCATACAGTTTTGTACCCGATAAACAAACATGACTGTAATGCTGTGCAAATACTGTTTGAGAGAAAGTCTTGGAGCAAAGTTGTGTGGACACAGTACAGATTTTTATTTTAGGTTTTTATTTTATGGGCATGGCTGCTATGACTTCATTATCAGAGGAAGATTCTTTTGACCCTAGAAGCTATAGAACTTTTTTTAAAAAAGATTTTATTTATTTATTAGACAGGCAGAGATCACAGGTAGGCAGAGAGGCAGGTAGAGAGAGAGGGGGAAGCAAGCTCCCTGCCAAGCAGAGAGCCTGATGCGGGGCTCGATCCCAGGACCCTGGGACCATAACCTGAGCTGAAGGCAGAGGCTTTAACCCACTGAGCCATCCAGGCGCCCCAAAGCTATAGAACTTTGTACACCTCAATGGTTTTGGAGGAAATTAATTCATTTATGAATTTGAACATTTCTATACTTAGAATAAACAAGCTAAGAAGGGGATTTTTTTTCAACACTTACAGAGTTATGTATTTTATTCTCTAGCAGTATCAAACTATACTGCAAATTTATCTTGATTCTCTCTCTTTTTTTAAAGTAGGTTCTATGCCCAACCTGGGGCTTGAACTCACAACCCTGAGATTGAGAGTCACACACTTTACTGAGACAGCCAGTTATCCTTCATCTTGATTTTCCTGTCTCCTTCTGGACTTCTCTTCCTGGAATGCTCATCCCCATGTGTGATGGTTAATTTTACAATAACTTGATGTGCTAAGGGATACCCAGATGGCTGGTAAAATGTTTCTAGGTGCATCTGTGAGGGTATTTCTGGAAGAGATTAGCATTTGAATTGGTGAACTGAGTAAGCAGATGGCCGTTCACAATGTGGGTGGACATCATCTAATCCATCAACGGCCTGAGTAGAACAAAAAAATTGGATGAATGGTGAACTTGCTGTCTCTGAACACTTGTCTCACTGCCCTTAGACTTTGGCACTCCCGGTTCTTGGTCCTCAGATTCAGTTAATACTTATTCAATTACCCTCTTCTCTCTTCCTCTTTTCCCTCTTCCCCTTCTCAGGCCTTGGGACTTAACACTGAATTACATCAACTCTCCTGGTTTTCCAGTTTGCAGATGGTAGATTATGGGACTTCTCAGCCTCCAAATCACATGAGCCAATTCCTATAGTAAATCTCCATATATATCTTATTGGTTTTCTTTCTCTGGAGAAACCTGACCAATAAACTGAGAAAAAATCACTTTTAAAGATTTATTTACTTATTACTTTAGAGATGGAAAGAGAGAGAGAGAGAGAGTGGGGGGAGGGGCAGAGGGAGAGACTCCACCAGCAGATTCCCCACTGAGTGTGGAGCTTGTTACGAGGCTAGATCTCATGATCAATGTGATCATGACCTGAGCTGAAACTAAGAGTCAGTTGCTTAACCAACTGAGATACCCAGGTGCCTCCTACCCACACCCACTGCCACCAAAAATCTAAAAAAAAAAAAACAAACAAAACAAAACAAAACAAAAAAACCCTAAAAAACAAACCCTACTCAGATATTTCCTTCAAAAAGCTTCCCACCCATCCCCAGGGAGAGTTATCCACTCTCTCCCATAGGCTAGCTTACATCTTGTACAGTCTTCATAGAGGTACTTAGTGCACAACATTCTATTTGTTCACTTGATCCCAATGGGGAAGGAGCTCATAAACATAAACATGTAGAATCTCAAACCCAAGAGATGTGGTTTCAAATTTTCCTTCTCCATATGGCCAAGTAGAGAAATTTCCCTTTTGTATATTTCATATATTGGTCTTCCATAGCTAACTCTTCTCTTTGGGAATAGGATATTAATAAATTTATATGTTTACTTTCTCACCCAGTTTCCATCACACTGTGAGTATGTGTTCAAATTATTCATTATGTTGAGTTAAATTAAATGTGGATTCTTTTTATTGTGCCAACATTCTATTCTGTGTTTCACACATAGGACCTTAGTGTGAAATTACAGACTCTTTTCCATTTGGTAAAGAAGAAAAAAACACAGACTAAAAACAGATATTCCCTGTTTATTTTCTGATGTGTCAGAAAATTGTCCAGCCCACATGTCAGAGAAGAGGGGTGATTTAACATCACTATATTTTACTCTCCAGCATTATACATATAAAGGAATTGAGCTACTCTTTCAGACTTTATTTTCCTCAATGCCCTTGCTCTACATGTAGACTGTGTACATTTTTAATGGGGTTCTATCCTGGGAATCGTATTTTTTGAGACAGATATCTAAACCACAATCTGTATTCTGAACATCTGAAATGCCTACGCACTAACCACAGCTGTTTGTTTATTCCATTTCAACAGGGACAAATATAGTCACTAATTTTTGCCTTTTAAGGTAACAACCAATTTAATACTAGAAGTGGAAGGGAAGCTATCATAGTGCTAGAAGAAACAAAAATATAAAATATCATAGCAGTCTGTGTTCTCTGAACATTCACATTGGCAACTAAAACAATGTTTATACAAAATTATTTACGGGAATAGGAGCAATTCTGTGATTAAAAATATATCTAAATGATTACTTTTTTTTTAAGGCAGCTTTTGAAACTTTATCATGTAGTGTGGTTTATCAGAGCTCAGTTGTATTGTATTTACCCAAAGATTATTGCCAGAAATTCAGAGTACTCTCAGGAGAAAAGCTCCTCTCTTATTTTGCTTATGGGATATGACTGGATGTCATGTAATAAGTATATTCATATTTATCAAGTGACCCAACATGGTACAGTCCAGACTATATTTCTCTAACAAAAATTTCTATTCATGATAATTTTGGAGGCCAACATAGTATTCCCTGAGTGATAGTTATACCTTAGTTTTGTACAAGTCTTTATACTCTGCACATTTTGTCTTTTAACCATCTGCATCCGAGCCCTTTCAATTACAAGTGACAAAAACCAACCTGAACTAGTGCAAGCATTAAAGGGAAATCTTTTCAGTGGAGAGGGCTTAATTGAAGATACCAGGAGTAGATCTGACTTTAATTGTGGTAGGAATAAAGGGGTTTTTGTTTGTTTGTTTTGTTTTGTTTTTTGTCTGTAACTCTCAGCTCAGTTTTTCTGACAACTCAGTTAATTAGCTTTTTGGCCTCACATGTTTCTTAGTGTTTGCCATTTTATAGAAGTGAATCTCTGTGTGTTCACAGAACAAAGCTCACAAAGGAACTTTCAATTAGCTTTGGTGGGTTATGTGCCCATCTCTGGACCCATCACAGCAGAGAAAGGATTGAGGTGTTCTGATTGGCCAGATTGCTGTCACCTGCTAAACCCTGTGTTCTGACTGGTGGTGCTCTCAGAATCAACTATATCGGAACAGTATGGGGCAGTGAGGTGCAGTTCCTGAGTGAAAAAAGAATGCTGAGAATTTGACAACAGATGTCTGTTTTATTTGTTTGCCTTATTTTAGAGACTCAAAAAGAGATTGATCTGACAAAATTCACAGTTACTAAGTAACTAAACTAAATCCTCTAATCTATTTTGTTCCTATCACTGATACTTAGACAAAATATAAAAAACTTAAAAAACTTCTTTCTTCCCTATGAAAGGGACATTTAGATAGGCACACAAAATTATCATCTCAAAGTGAAAGAGTAAGTTGGTACACTTTATGACCTAGGAAGAAATCTAGACTATTTTGAAAGTGGTTACAAATAATAAAAACTCATTTTAAATATAGTACAGTAAAAAAGTAACATCAAATGTACAAAAATTTTGCTCACTTTTTTATTTATTGGAAATAATATTCTGTAAAAAATAATGATAATTTCAAGTTTTACTGTTGACATCTCTTTTTATTTATTTATTTTTTTAAATTTTTAATTTATTTATTTGTCAGAGAGAGAGGGAGAGAGAGAGAGCACAGGCAGACAGAGTGGCAGGCAGAGGCAGAGGGAGAAGCAGGCTCCCTGCCGAGCAAGGAGCCCGATGTGGGACTCGATCCCAGGATACTGGGATCATGACCTGAGCCGAAGGCAGCTGCTTAATCAACTGAGCCACCCAGATGTCCCTTGACATCTCTTTTTAGAGAGAGAGAGCACTTGCGTGTGTGGGAGCAGAGGGTGAGAGAGCAAGGGAGAGAATCTTAAGCAGGTTCTATGCACAGCACAGAGCCCATGTGGGGCTCAGTCTTACAACCCTGAGATCATGACCTGTGGTGAAATCAAGAGTTGGATGCTTAGCTGACTGAGCCACCAACACCACCAGGAGAAAAATAAAACAAAACAAAATGAAACCCACAACAACCCTTAAAAAATAATACAGTGTACTTTTTATTTTATTTTTTTATGGAGAGGGACACAGTGAGAGAAGGGACACAAGCAGGGGGAATGGGAGAGGGAAAATCAGGCCACCTGGCGAGCAGGGAGCCCAATGCAGGGCTCCATCCTAGGATCCTGGGATCATGACCTGAGCTAAAGGCAGACACTTAACTACTGAGCCACCCAGGCACCCCTACAGTGTACTTAAAAAAAATATTTATTTGAGAGAGAGAGCGCAAGCAAGGGGAGCGACAGAGGGAGACATCAGACAGAGGGAGAAGCAGACATCCCACTGAGCAGGGAGCTCTATTTGGGGCTTGATCCCAGGGACCTGATCCCAAGACAGACACTTAACCCACTGAGCCATCCAGGTGCCCCAATGCAGTGTACTCTTAAAAATACTATTGTATTGATCTCATTTTGTCATAGATATTTTTCTGGGTTATCTAGGTGGGATAGCAGAGGAAGTTGGATCAAAATGACACAGGGGTTAGGGCAGAATCAAATAAAGAGAACAGCTTTTTTGTTAAAGGGTGGTAGCTTCATGAATGTGACAGTGGAGACCCAGATTCAGGAGATCAAAGGCAATAATAGAGGTCAAGTGGTATCTGGTCATAAAGCTAAGTATACACACTTGACTTACATTGTCTGCTCCTGGACACAAGAAGAAACCCAGTGGCTTGTTCTTCCTCAATTCCCAGAATCTCCAAAGTCTAATTATCAAGAAATATTTAAATATTCAAATTTAGCACATTGATTATTGCATAATTTTATCATTAACTTCTCTTGCTTTATAAAATTTCCCAACAAGCTTCAGAAGTATCAAGATATAGCTTGAAGAAATTTAGAGAAGTTAAAAGTGTAATCTGAAAAAGTCACTGAAAGAAGTTTTGTGAAGAAATAACAGATAAGAACACTAGTTTTAGATGAATTGAAAAAAAAATGCAACTCCCTGAAGTAGGTACAATGTTGATTGTAAAGAAAAATGAGTTAGACTTTATGGAAAACCTTATTAACAAAACAAACCAGGAGAAACTGTAAACATATAGTTTTAGGGAAGCAAATTCATGCATCATTTATCTTTAGGTCTGACAGAAAAAAAAATGACCATAACTTAGAAATATTCCATAAGCAACAAAGCTTTCTGACCACATAATTAAGAGGATTTTAAAAAAGATAGCCTCATATTTAAAATAGTTTTATGGCTTTTTACTATGTAGATGGGGCAATGTTTTTGGTGTTAAAGAAAATGGCAGGTGAAAAGTTTAAAAACGCAACACATGGGGCGCCTGGGTGGCTCAGTGGGTTAAAGTCTCTGCCTTTGGCTCAGGTCATGATCCCAGGGTCCTGGGATCCAGCCCCTCATTGGGCTCTCTGCTCCCCCGGGAGCCTGCTTCCTCCTCTCTCTCTCTGCCTGCCTCTCTGCCTACTTGGGATCCCTGTCTGTCAAGTGAATAGATGGAATCTTTAAAAAAAAAAAATGCAACACATGTTGAAAGTACATAGGAGAGAAACCTGAATGGAAAGTCATCAGAGAGTGAGAAAAACCATGAAAAACTCTTAAGTATAGGAAACAAACTGAGGGTTGCTGGAGGGGAGGTGAGTGGAAGGATGAGGTAACTGGGTGATGGGCATTAAGGAGGGCACATGATGTCATGAGCACTGCGTGTTATACATAACTGTGAGCTCTACATCTGAAACTAATAATGTACTGTATGTTGGTTAATTGAATTTAAAGTAAAAAAAGAAAATACATAGTATTTTCAAAATCAATTTGGGAAAATACACTGAGCCCATGTTGTCCATAAAGATCTGACAATGTCTAAAAGTTGATATTCAGCAATAAATAACAGATGTGTTTGTTTAAATGTTTTAAAAATCTCTATGAATATAACAACTTTAAATAAGAAGTGGATATTTTACATTAATCTTGGTTATTTTATCTTCTGTTTATCATCACTCTTTCTAAAATACTTCTGAAATATTTTACTTCTTAGAAGCTGATGGTAGTCTGTGGCAACTCTTCTTGTGTAAATCAAATCAATTTCTTTTTTCAAAATCAGGAGGGAGAAAAATGAATAATGCCAAATGTTAAAAAAAAAAGTTTATCATCTCAATTTCATCCTTGGATTTTCACTTGCATTCTGTTACAGCCAGATAGTTCTCTGCTGCCTAAAGCCATGCTGCTCAGTCAGGCAGCTGGATACTGACTGACAAATAGAGCAAGTGGCACACCTGGAAAGGGTCTACGTGAGAGGCATTGGCAGAGGGACCCTGACAAGTACGCTCACCTGTTGCTCAGTGCTTTTCTGTATATATTTTCAACTCTCTTATTTTCAGGTAGGAAAACAAGATTGCTGATCTCTACTGGATCACAGAATTGTCCAATAATTATTGATATAAATCACTATGGACTAACAAAAAATAAACTCTCATAGGCTTGTTTGTATTTCACCTGTCTGAAGAGCTCTATTTTCTAAGTGATGCAGGGAGAAACTTGTGTGTCGTCTTACCATCTACTCATTCTATAAGCTGTCTTAGAACTACAATGAGAAGATTACGTTCAATTTTATAAAACTGGTAAACATTTCAGGCTTACAGCTCATAAACAAACATGTTCATACTGGCATTTGTTTACAACTTAGACCAAAACTTAAGTGAAAATTTGCAATGACTGATTTCTTTTGCAATAGAGGCTATTTTAAGACCAAGAGCCTACTAGTGTTTGAAAAGAAAACGTATGCTCATTGGTATCAACCAGATCCAACAGTTACAAACTTGGTTATTTTATTGTCTTGTTTGGTAAGCAGGTTTTGCCTCAACTATGATTCTCTAGTTTTTGCTCCAGATTGACATAAAGACTGGGATTAAGGAAAACGATGTTTGTTTCTAGATGTCCATGGCTTTTCATGGCAGTTAACTAATTTTGAAACTTTTTCAGAGCTTAAACTAAATAAGCTATATACATTTTAAAATTATTTTTATGGGCTTTGCCATTCTCTTTGATTTTAGCAATTTTCATGAAAATTTAAAGGTAATAATGCATTTTAAGTAATACTACTTATTATTACCTACTATTTATCTAATGATCTCATGATGGCTTATAAACACTCATTAATTGAGATTTACAAAGCCCTGTGAAGTTCAAGTAGAATGGCCAGGTTGTGTTAACTACTTAATTCTCTAAATGCTGCTTTGAAGTCTTTGAATATTTAACCAATGATTATAACTCTTATTGCTATCCGGGAAACTTGAAGTAGATTCATTTTTTTCTTGTGCCAATGGTTTTCAGAGTTTCAGAAGTTTTTATTCATGATTTCTGGAAAGAACCGGAGGAAATTTGACTAAGTAATGTTGACTTTGAGTTGAAGCTATACCTTTAAGAGTATTGAGATTAGGGAGAAAGCGATATTGACATTTTCAGTCAGTTGCAACTATAGTAGTGATACGCTTCATTATTCCTGCCATGGCATTTTCCACAGCAGTCAGCCTATAAGACTTCAAACTGTGGCCCACAGAGTACACTGATATTACAAAAACTTTATCGTGAGCCTAGCTCCTTCTTTCCACACATTCCATGATTCTCTTTCTTGACCTTTTTTCAAATTAAAAGTATAGAACAGAACTACTGGCTGGTAGTCCAGAGGCCAAGAGGCTTGCAAGTATGTGACTTGGAAGGAATGAATTTCACTTAAAAAAAATTGTTTTCTATGCACATTGCAAGAAAAAAATAACATCTATGTTACATAATATCTATCCTACTATTTCTCAATACTGTGGCCATTATAAAGGGAGAGTTTATATAGTTGTTCTCTTTTTGGAGTCTTCCTGTTTGGTTCATATCCATTCAACAAATATTTATTCAATGCCTAATATAAGTATTATAAAGAATCTTGATTCAATACAAGTTCTACCACTTATGAGCTATGTAGCCTTGGGAAAATTATTTGACCTTATCATACTTCAGTTTTCCAATCTGTGAAATGGGGAAAAGAATACTATTTACATTTTAGAGTTGTTTTGAAAATTTACATCCATCTTATTACAAATAGTCCAGTTTGATATGCTAGTAAGATTTATTGAATTCCAGTCATTCTTAGAATTGAGATTTCAACCCAGGCAGCCAAACTTAAGATTCCTCCATTTAACTACTGTCCTACATTACCACCCACTAATAATAATAGCTAAGAGCTTCCCACGTATAATCTAATTTAACCCACACAAGAACCCCGTAAAATAAGAAACATTAATATCCCCACTTCACAGGACCCTCCTTTGAGTTCCTGAGTTAGCTTTTCTCAGAGAATTGAGTTTCAGCTCTGTGGCTCCTCTCTTCCAAACTTCAGATACTAATTGCCCCAATCTTTTCTCTTTGTACCGCTAGCCATTAAGGTGATGGGGCCTCCTGAAATTGCTAGCTGTATGTTACCTCAGCGACCTCTTTTCTCGTTTTCGATTCTCCAATAACTGATCAATCCCTCTGAATAAAATTTCTCTTTTGAAATACTGTGGGTTTTGTCTTCCTGCTTTAACTTGGCCTGATTCTGTACTTAGTACCAAATGTGGTCACCCCCAAAACCTCACAAAGATGGTATTTTGGGATTGGCTAGGTCATGTCCTTGACCTTGAGAGCCATACTAAATTCACTGCCAGTGAGAGAGGGAATACTAATAATCCATGGCATGCAGTGCCAAGGGCCATCATAATTAACTTATCCCCTGTGGTTGACTGTGATGAAGTGTTAACTCAAGCAAATGTCCCACACTTTCTAACATAATGGTCCTTTACTTAGATGGTATATGATTTGTTTAACCAATCCCCTAAAACAGGGAAATTTTTAATTTTTTACTATGATGATACAATAATAAACACATATACATTATATCCTTGTATAGCATATACACATATCACTTTGTATGAGTATGAATATTAGCATAATAATCATTTAATGATTTATAATAAATCATTAAAAAATAATGGCTAATAGTATGGATAAGGTTAATTCTGGCAGTGGAATTATGGACTATTTTTATTTTCTACTTTATAATACTCTATTTCTGGTTTCCTTTCCAATAAGAACTTTTGTGATAAGAAAAGATGAAGTTGTCCCTATACCCCAATTAATGTTGTTAATGTTGCCACTATCACAGCACAAGTGTACTTTGCTGTGATTTAATGAGATTTACAGCAATTGTCAACTGTATAATAATCAAGAAAAGTCATTAAGTCAGCTGAAATGATTACTTTGATTCATTTGTTTGATCAATTCTTTCTCCTCAAAGGTGAAAGTAATTCTCAGATAATCTGAAATTAATTCATGGAATCATACAATCTCTATGTTGGAAGAGACTGTGAATGCCCTGAAGAAGATGCCCCCATGTTAATATTAAAATACACATGATGTCTATAATTTAATAAGTCACTAAATATATCATATGTTGAAAGTTAGGAAATCCTCAAGGCCCTCTATTCTTCTCTTTTCTTAAGCAGATTCATCCAAAACAAAGTCTTTGATGATCAACTATCAAGGTAGCATTACTCAAAATTTTTTCTGAATTCTAGAATTTTCCTCTGATGTCCAGAAAGGTTTTTAAAAACTCAGGAATAAAGATTTGGACTGGAGGAAAAAGGTCATAAGCTCTATGTATAATAGAATTGGATTAGGATTAAAGGTAGAAAGATATCACTCTGTATCTAGCCCCTGCAAAGGTAGAAAAGGATGCCTCAGTTGAGAGTGGAATGCAGGAGAGAAACAGGATTTGATCTTAGATAAGGTACAGGCAGATGGATCTCACTGAATCCACTTATAATGTAGTGAGTGGCAGGGCATCAAATGGAGAACTCAAGATTAGGATATTGCCTGACTCATTTGATGAGTCAGCAGTTCATTTGATGAACAGTTCATTTGATGAACAGCAACAGTGAACCAATCAAAGCATGTCAAATCAAAGAAAGCCAATCAAAACATGGATACCAGCCAAAGACTGCAGACTAGAGTATTCATTTGAGAAAGCACTGTGCATTTTCCAAAGAAATCATATTGGTTGTTTGATTCTTCCTCCCATTTTACAAAAGTTGAGGGTCCTCAAATGCACCAAGTCAGTAGTGAAGGTGGTATGGAAAGACCCAGTACCAGTGATTTCAGGGTAGGGGCAGAATGGAAATCCTTTACCCTGTACACCCCACTTCAGTGAATGACTCCTGGTTGGGCAGGCCAAAAATTAGAAACACTACAAAAATATTCCTCCATAACTATTACTCAATTCTCTCATGTTAACAATTTACTGCATTTGCTCTCTGTTTATTGTACACACACATGCACACTAACATTATTTTTCCTATAATTTTTAAAAAATATTATATTTATTTATTTGACAGGGAGAGAGATCACAAGTAGTCAGAGAGGCAGGCAGAAAGAGAGAGGGGGAAGCAGGCTCCCTGCTGAGCAGAGAGCCCCATGTGTGGCTCAATCCCAGGACCCTGACATTATGGCCTGAGTGAAGGCAGAGGCTTAAACCACTGAGCCACCCAGGTGCCCCCATATTTTTTCCTATAATTTTTAAGAGTAAGTTATATACTTGGATGCTGATTCACTCCTAAATACCCAAGTCATTAATTACTAAAATCAAGGAAAGTTTTCATATCAAAGCAGTATAATATTAAAATAAAAAATTACCAGATACAATATTATTATCTAATCCATAGACCTTATTCAGATTTCCTCTAAGATCTTAATAAAGTATCTTTATAAAAGGAAAATCCAAAATCATATATAGTCATTTTTCTTTAGTTTCTTTTAATCTGGAATACTTCCCAAGTCTTTCTTTATATTTCATAATGTTGATCTTTACAAAGACTATATATCAGTTTTTGTTTTTATTTATCATCAACGATTTTTAGTGTACAGTTTAATCATGTGAGATACATTTACATTGTTGTACAACAAATCTCTATATTTTTATCTTGCAAAACTGAAACTCTATACCCATTGAACACTAATTCCTTTTCCCCCCTTATTTTCAACCATCTATGACCACCTTTCTACTTTGTTTCTATTATTTGACTATTTAGATACATCCTATGAATGGAATCATTCACCATTTGTCCTTTTGTGACTGGCTTAATTCACTTGGCATATTGTCCTTGAGGATCATCTATATTGTATCATGTGAAAGGATTTCATTCTTTTTTGAGGCTGCATAATATCCCACTGTATGTAGGTACCAAATTTTCTTTATCTAGTCATCCATTTACAGGCATTTGGTTGCTTCCACCTTTTGACTGTTGTGAACAATGCTGCAATAAACATGGGTATGCAAATGTCTCTTCAAGATCATGTTTTGAATTCTTTCAAGTATATTCATAGAAATGGGATTGCTAGATTGTATCATAATTCTATTTATAATTATTTCAGGAACCTCTATACTATTTTCTTTAATGGTTGCACCATTTTACATTCTCAAAAACAGTGCACAAGTTTTCCAGATTCTCATACCCTCATCAGCACTTTCTTTTCCTGTTCTTTTGATAGTGGCCATCCTAACAGAAGTGAAGGGATATCTCCTTGTGGTTTTGACTTGTGGTTTTCTTATGATTAGTGATATTGAACAAAGAAAGAACTTAGACTCTTTTTTTTTTAAAGATTTTATTTATTTATTTGTTAGAGAGAGAGAGAGCACGCACAAGCAGGCAGAGGCAGAGAGAGAAGCAGGCTCCCTGCATAGCAGGGAGCCTGATGCGGAATTCGATCCCAGGACCCTAGGATCATGACCTGAGCTGAAGGCAACAGCTTAACGAACTGAGCCACCCAGGCGTCCCAGAAAGAACTTAGACTCTTAACTATCATTTTTGCTTTTCAGAAATGACCTGCCAGCACTTGTTAGCTAACTCTTCTTTTGAGGTCTTTGACTCTCATTGCCAATGGCAGACATTCTCTGGTTTTAACTGTTGGGCCTGTCGTTTTGTCTACTAAAGATCGACTGGAGAATCTTTGCTTTGGACAACCTTTGAAAGGATGGACAGACTAAGTTTACTTTATCTGCCTTTTGAACATAAATTTTATGTGTATAATTTTGAGATCATCAAAAGCATCAAATAAGGGCCTCTGGAAAACAAGTAGTCATTCTGCTGCTTTAGAATTTGAAGTAGTTTTCATTAACATATAATTTATTTTTTTTTTAAGTTTACATATATATTTAATTTTTTTTTAGTAATCTCTGCACTTAACTTGGGGTTCAAATGCACAACCTCAAGTTAAAGAGTCCATTTCTCTTCCAACTGAACCAGCAGGCACCCCTTATTAACTTGCAATTTAAATAATGGCATGTATTCCCTAGGTTCAAGTAGTAAAGAGTTAATTTTTTTTCTGAAGTTTTTAAAAGTTTTAATTCCAGTTTAATTAACATACAGAGTTATATTAGTTTCAGGTGTATCAGGTGTATAATATAGTGATTCAACAATTCTATACATTACTCAGTGGTCATCAAGATAATTGTACTTTTAATTCCCTCCACCTATTTTACCCATCTCCCCCCACCTCCCATCCAGGAACCAGTTTGTTCATAAAGAGTTAATTTTTTAGTACATGTTGTATTGAGGATGAATAGTGAAAATATGTTTACATGCCCATAATTTACAAAAGAAAAAAAGAGGTGTGGCTAGAGTTCAAATACCCAAACATCAAGGTATTTGGGAAGATCTGAGTGAATTTTTTATTACTGGAAAAAAAAAATGTTCCATATTTTTATAGTAGTCTGCTTATCCACATAAACTAACAATGGTCTGAGTTTGTGTTATATCAAATTAATGCATAGTTTTGGAGATAGGTTGAACGTCTTGTCTTTTTAAAGAGATTAAAAAAACCTTGGTAATGTCAAGACACAGACCTGGGTTCTGGGATCTGAAGTTGACTTTAGGGTGTGTTACAGACTATTTTATGAAATTTGGGAGAGAAATCTTCTTTTATCTGTGAACCTCACTGAATAAAAATTTATGATTAGCCAGAACATGAAGGAGAATGCTGAATTGCAGCCAGTTGACTCAAAGTAGAAGTAATGCTAAGTAATGCTATAGGGGGAAGATGGGTGGCTCAGTTGCTAAGCCTCTGCCTTGCGCTGAGGCCTTGATTCTGGAGTTCTTTTTTTTTAAGATTTTATTTATTTATTTGACAGACAGAGATCACAAGTAGGCAGAGAGGCAGGCAGAGAGAGAGGAAGGGAAGCAGGCTCCCGGCCAAGCTCCCATGTGGGGCTCAGTCCCAGAACTCTGGGATCATGACCTGAGCCGAAGGCAGAGGCTTTAACCCACGGAGCCACCCAGGAACCCCTGGGACTGAGCCTTGCTTTGGGCTCCCTACTCTGTGGGAAATCTGCTTCTCCCTCTCCCACTCCCCCTGCTTGTGTTCCCTTTCTTGCTGTCTCACTCTCTGTTAAATAAATAAAATCTTTAAAAAAAAAAAAAAAGGAAGAAGAAGAAGAAGAAGAAGTAATGCTGTAATTCCTGAGAGCAATAAACCGAAAAGCCTTTTTATGGTGGACAAAAAAAAAAAAAAAAAAGACACATTAAAAAAAGAAGCATAGTGTGCTATATATTTGAATTTTTCTTATAGGTCATAAGTGTTACAGAAAACACAGAGAAGCAAAAAATAAAAACATGCATATACATCATATATCTTTACACACATAAACACACAGATACACACATGTTTTCTCAAAAAATGGGTTCCAACTGTACATAGTGTCTGCCTTTTGTTCAGGTCATGATCCCAGAGTCCTGGGATCAGGTCCCATGTTCTGCTCCCAGATTAGCAGAATCTGCTTCTCTCTCTACCCCTCCTGCCTGCTCATGATCTCTCTCTCTCATCCTCTCTCTCAAATAAATAAAATCTTTAAAAAAAATTGCTTTTGCTATTCAACCATACATCACTGTTTTCTACCTATAATTTAAGATATTCATCCAGAATATTTGTTTTAAAACTAATTTTATTAAACAGTGTAACCCTTTATCTATTATGTAGTGAGGTTTAAATTAAATTTTGAAAAAAAAATCACTAAACTTATAAAATTTTAAAAAGACTGTAGTTTACAAGATGGCAATCCCATAGCTCCTACAGCACATTCCCCAACAGCATTTCAAATGGTTGCAGAGTATCCCACAATATTGCCACATCATGATTTATCCACTATGGTTGAGCATCATGTTTCTTCAAGCATGTCTTTTATCAAGTAAAACTAAGGCAAACAATATCCTCGAAAGCTGATTTATGAACACATCCATGATTGTTTCTTTGGAGTGATTTCCTGAACGTTGAATTTTAATAGGCTTTAAGATATGGATTGGCAAAAAAAAAAAATATGGATTGGCAAATTGTCTCCCAGAAAGGTTTACTTAAAACATCAGTATATTGATCCCAACAACAATGTTGGAGAGTTTAATTTTACCAGAACATTGTCAAAATTTCACTAGAACTGTAAAAAGGTGAAGTTTTAAACATTTTTAGATGATAATTTTATTTATCGCATTTTTGATACAAATGAGTTTTTTCTTCTGTTTATGTTCTTAATTTTTAGAAATTTTTTATTTTAATTTTTGTTAACATACAGTGTTGTTATATTAGTGTCAGGTGTACAATATAGTGACTCAACAATTCTGTATATTACCCAATGTTTATCACGACCCAGTGCATTTCTTAATTCCCATCACCTATTTAACCCATTCCCCCACCCACCTCCCTTCTAGTAACCATCAATTTGTTCTTTATAATTAAGAGCTATTTCTTGATTTCTCACTCTCTTTTGCTTTGATCATTTTTTGTTTTTTAAATTCCACACCTGTGTGAAATCATATGGTATTTCTTTCTCTGAATTACTTATTTCACTTAGCATTATACTCTTTAGCTCCATCCATATTAATGCAAATTGCAAGATTTCATTCTTTTTATGGCTGAATAACATTCCATTGTGTGTGTGTATATGTGTGTGTGTATAATCACTTCTTCTTTAACCATTCATCAATTGGTGGACACTTGGGCTGCTTCCATATCTTGATTATTGTAAATAATGCTGCTATAAATATAGGGGTGCATGTATCCCTTTGATTTAGTGTTTTTGTATTTTTTGGGGTAACTACCCAGTAGTGTGATTGCTGGATCAGAGGGTAGTTCTATTTTTAACTTTTTGAGGAAACTTCATACTGCTTTCCACAGTGGCTGCACCAGTTTACATTCCCACCAACAGTGCATGAGTGTTCCTTTTTCTCCACATCTTTGGCAATACCTGCTGTTTCTTATGTCTTTGATTTAAGCATCCTGACAGGTGTGAGGTGATATCTCATTAGAGTTTTTTTTTAAAGATTTTATTTATTTATCTGACAGAGAGAGAGATCACAAGTAGGTAGAGAGTCAGGCAGAGAGAGAGGGAAGCAGGCTCCCCGCCAAGCAGAGAGCCCAATGTGGGGCTCGATCCTAGGACCCTGAGATCATGACCTGGGCCAAAGGCAGCAGCCTAATCCACTGAGCCACCCAGGCGCCCCATCTCATTAGAGTGTTGATTTGCATTTTTCTGATGGTAAGTGATGATGAACATATTTTCATTTGTCTGTTGGTCATCTGTATGTCTTCTCTGGAGAAATAGCCATTCATGTCTTCTTCTGCCAATTTTTTAATTGGATTATTTGTCTTTTGGTTGTTGAGTTGTGTAAGTTCTTTATATATTTTGGATACTAACCCTTTAGTGGATTTGTAAATATTCTCTTCTATTCAGTAGATTATCTTTTAGTTTTGTTGATTGTTTAAAGGGATGAAGTATTGGTACATGCTACAACATGGATAAACCAAGAAACTTTATACTAAATGAAAGAAGTCAGTCAAAAAAGACTACATGTTGTATGATTCCATTTCCATGAAATGTCCATATTAGGCAATCTATGAAGACAGAAAGTAGATTAGTGATTGCCAGGGGCTGGAGGGAATGAGGAATGGAGAGTGACAGCTAATGGGCCCATGGTTTCTTTTGGGGACAATGAAAATGTATTAAAATTTGATAGTGGTGATGGTTGCACAACTCTGTGACTATCCTGAAATTAATGAATTGTGCACTTTAACATGGTGATTTTATTTCAATAAAGCTATTCATTTATTTATTCTTAATTTAAATTCAATTAGCCAACATATAGTTCATCATTAGTTTCAGATGTAGAGTTCAATAATTCATCAATTGCATATAACACCCAGTGCTCATCACATCAGGTACGCTCTTTAATGCCCATCACCAAGTTACCCCATCCCCACACTCACCTCCCATCCACTTCCCCTCCACTAAGGCTCAGTGTTTTTTCCTATAGTTGAGTCACTCATTCAGTAGTCTCTCCCTTCCCCTATGATGCTCTGTACTGTTTTTTACATTCCACATATGAGTGAAACCATATGATAAATGTCTTTTTCTGATTGACTTATCTCACTCAGCATAATACCCTCCAGTTCCATCTATGTCGATGTAAGTGGTAAGTATTCATCCTTTCTTATGGCTGAGTAATATTCTATTGTATATATATACAACAGCTTCTTTATCCATCATCTGTTGATGGACATCTTGGTTCTATACATAGTTTGGCTATTGTGGACATTGCTGCCATAAATATTAGGGTGCCTATGCCCCTTCAGATTACAACATTTGTATCTTTGGGGTAAATGCTGAGTAGTGCAATTGCTGGGTCATAGGGTAACTCTATGTTTAACTTCTTGAGGGACCTCCACACTGTTTTCCAAAGTGGCTGTACAGCTTGCATTCCCACCAACAGAGTAAGAGCGTTCTTCTTTCTCTGTATCCTTGCCAACATTTGTTTTTTCCTGACTTGTTAATTTTAAAGCTAGTATTTTTTAATTGGGAATTTTGACCAATGAAGGAAAAAATATGGTAACTGTGACAATTACTTTTTCATTAATAATGATATTGTATTTTTCTTTATCCATATGGATTGGTCAGTTATATTGTTTAGTGAGTTACTTGTCATGTTTCTCATTCTTTTCTCTTAAAAAGTATTCATAATTCCCTTAATGATTTGTGTATTTCCTTATCAGGTAGGATAATAATATCTGTCTTTTAATAAGAGTGTTTTTAAACACAAAAGAAAAAAGTCTTTTAAAAGAACTTATACAATTTTTAAATCTAATATTAAATTTGTGGGCACCATGATACCTTTTAATATCAGCAAGGGCTATGACAGGACCTTAATACCTTAATTTTAAAATTCCAATAATTTTGAAAAATCTTGGGAAAGTGAAAAGCAAAAGATATTGATTCTAGCTAAATTAGTTTCTGTGTTACAGGTAGTTACAACATGAAGCTGCTGGCATTCGCTCAACCTCTAAACTGAATAAGATATTAAATATAGCTTTAGAAGGAACTCAACCTACTAAGTACACTAACGATATTATCCGTTCCTAACAGTCTTTGGAAAGTTAGAAAATGCAGAAAACTAATGGTGGCAGTAAATAGATGTTATTGGTTATTTTATGATGCAGTGACATTTAATTTCATACTTTAGGGTACTTTAATCAAGGACTGAAATTCATGATCTTATTGCTGAGAAAAATATTCATGGGGTGGAGTGTTTTTGAAAAATGAATAAAGAACCATTCTTTCAAAAATACTATTTTGAAGCACTGAAACCCAAACTTTAAGTTTTTGTTGATTCTAAAACTCCATTGATTTTAAGAAATATCATTAATGCTTGGGAAGAAAAATTAGTGCTACCACATTAAATGTATACATCATTTATAAAATTCATCACAATTTTAGAAACTGTCAAAGGTATGTCTCCATATTTTGGATATGTAGGGATTTCATTTAACATTTTTATTTCATTTAGCATTTTTAAATGTTAAAGAAATATGAGCATCTAACTGGTAGGAGATTTTCTAAGTGAAAATTACATCTTGGAATATTACATGTTCCATTATAATTATGTACTACATTTAGCACATAAATGAACAAACATTTATGCACTTTTTAGTACATAAATGTTTACTTTCAACCATGGAGCCCAGAAAATGGCACATTGCCTGCAGATGATGGTTATAACTAAGGAAAGAGTAGAACTATGGAGATCAGATTATAATCTATATTGTGATATTTATTGTGAACTTTATTATTTGGCCAAACCAATGCTCAATCCAAGAGTTAATTAAACATAACTTGCTACTTGCAAATCACTGTGCTGAGTTTCTGGGATGTAAAGCTGAATAAGATCTTATTCATGGTTTCTGCCCTCAAGGGGCTTTATACAATATTTTTTTTCTTTTTGCTTAGGTGGTTGGGAGACTGGAAAAGTGAGACAAGTATAAGAGCCTGGGGGGACTTGAACTTTGCTTCTTTTAACAGATGAGAAGAGGGGTGGTTTCTTGATAAGATGAGAAGTTTGGGACTAAAGAAAGAACACAGGGGGAAAGGCAAGACAGAAAGTCAAAGAAGACAAAAGGGCAAATGTTCTATTAGGAAGATGTTGGGGCAGGGGCAATGTGTGAACTTCTGGGTCAGGGACAGTTCAACAATCTCTGATTCACATGAGAGCAGAGGCAGCCTTTGCAGTGGGAAAATTAGTGATGCATCATAGCATAAACAAACAACCTTTTCAAAGAGTGGGTCACATGTCAAGAAAGCTGAAAAACAAGAGCAGACAAGCCCTGGAGAAAGCCTTGTGGTGATGAAGAGAGCCTGCTTCCTGGAAAGTGGTCAGAATTGTATAGATACTTTGTAAGTAAACACATTTTTTTTCAGGCTCAGTTAAAAACGTGTGTATTTAACACCTCTCATCTAAGGACCTAGGAATGTTTTACTGACATTTACTTTCATAGTTTGCTTGTATTCCAGGAGACAGGAATAAAATCGGAATGTTTCTGTGATCTGTTCCTTGTCTTGCAGTTCCCGTGAATTCATTTCCCGCAAAAGAATGATAACATACAGCTATGTTAACAATAGAATAGAATTTTAGATTCTTTCTAATCCCAAATTGCATAAAACGTTAGGCTGTGAACAGGTCTGGTGACTATTAGCTTAGTAACACACCTGTAAAGTGGGGAGAACAGTATTTGTATACAGGTTCCATGAGGTTATGATGAAAGGTAATGAGATCATATCTATATTGCACTTTGCATTTCTTGGAAGTGGTTCAAGGTATTCACGCATAATTACTGCTTGGTTTAGCTTTTTACAAGACTAAAATAAGTATGGAATAAAGTAAGGCACGAGTTTCTAAGATAAAAATTTGATCCATTCTCTGTGGAAAAAAATTTATTCAAGATTTTGTGCATTTCTTCTACCTGTTTGATTGCTTTTTCTTTTTAATTCTGTATCTTCTCAGATGAAACTCTTCTTACAATTAACACTGGAGTTTCAACAAATTTCTCAGGAGTTGGAATTTGAAAACAAATATAATTAACAATGTATATGAGTCTAGAAATATATATGCAACTTGTTTTTGCTTGTGTATAATTTTAAACTTATTAATACATATATTTATTTCTAATACTATAAACACTATAAAGAAAAATTGAGATGAAAGGACAGAAAATGACCATGGTGGAAGAATTGCATTTATAATATTTTCATTAATAAAGTATCTTTCCTATGGAGAGCCTAATCCCATGCAGGAGAAATTTCCCATGTAAAAACACATTCTTGAGCTATCAGGACATATGAAAATAACAGATGGTGCCAGAACAGTGGGAGATAGCAGATGGGATAAAGGCAAGGGAGAGAGGAACAGGAAAGAACAAACATGAGAAACTCAGCTGGCAGCAGGCAGGCATAGAGGTCCAAGTGCAAACTGGTAGGAGGCAATAGTATCTCAAAAACTGACTTCCGTGCTCTGGAGCTGAAATATGTACATGAAGACAGAGTTTGGGTACGAAGGGGGATAGTTTATTACTTTTCCATGTGAAGGAGGCTGCAGCAAGCTAATGCCTCCAAGACTACAAGCCCACCCAGGGTAAAAGCTGAGAGTTTTTATAGAAAAGTACAGGATCTGGGCAGTTTCAATAGGAATCTGGAATGTGCTGCTAGCTGTGTTTGTCATGTCTTCAAGGCTGTCTCCTGACTGGTGCTGTCACCCGCCATCCAAGTCTCTAAGTATCAACATAGATACTGAGTTCCTGGAACAAAGGATTCTACAGAAAAACAAGTGAAGGGGAGGGGGAGACTTCAAGAATGAGGAAGAGAAAAATCTGTTAGTTTTAAGTCAAGTATTTTGAAATATTAGTGTGTCCATCTTAATTTCCATCCATTTTTACATTTCTATATCAGTTTCAATTAAGGGCATGGAACTTGAAAGGATTTAAGATACCACTGAGTTCCAATCCTTACTTTTTGTGAGGGAATTGCAGGCCAGAGTTAAGTGATCCACCCAAGTCACAAAGCTTGCTTTGTGCCACAGTATTGAGTCTTCTAAGTCCAGCCATTCTCCTATATCATGCAGGTTTCTGCCTGGTCTTGGCTTGTAAGAAAACTTTTCCCATGCTAGCATTAAGAAACAGTCCCAAACTGTGCTCTTTTCTTTTTTCTGAAACAATTGAGAAAAATCACAAGGAAAAATATAAGAAGTCCATAAATAAAAAAAATCCCAAAGAGAAAAGGTAAAAATCCCAAAGAGAAAAGCTGTCCTATACAGCTTCATCTCCCCCACTTACTTCTCTTGTGTTTCATGCTCTAGCCCATTGGAAGTCCCTCATTTTTAAATCTCATCATGTTCTTTCAGTAGGAGGAAGCATTGCATTGTGATTTTGTGTGTGGACTCTCATTACCTAGAATTGAATTCCTGACTCTAGAAATCTCATATGTGATCTTGAACTAGTTGCAAAATACCATTGTCCTTTAATTTCCCCATCTGTAAAATGAGAATGATAAAATAATCCTGACTGCCCATGGTAGTTCAACAGGACTGACACTTGGAGTGCTCAGTTTAGTATTAGAAATTATTATTATTTCAACCTCTATTTATTTGACCTGCTGTTGCCTCTGCAACAGAATACTTAATTCATTTTTCACATCTCAGCTACTCTGGAAGCTTTCCTAGACAGGCCAACATGCATAATTTATTTTATGCTCCTTTGAGCTTATACACACTCCATTAGAACAATTATACTAAGAAGCATAACAGAAAAAAATAGCAAATTCATAATTTAAAAAGTAAAATGACTTGTAGCCACTTCTGATTAAGAACCTTAAATGAGGACACCTGGGTGGCTCTGTTGGTTAAGCAACTGCCTTCGGCTCAGGTCATGATCCTGGCGTCCCAGGATGGAATCCCACATCGGGCTCCCAGCTCCAAGGGGAGTCCACTTCTCCCTCTGACCTTCTCCCCTCTCATGTTCTCTCTCACTGTCTCTCTCTCAAATAAATAAATAAAATCTTACAAAACAAGAAAAAAGTTAAAAAAAAAAAAAGAACCTTAACTGAATTTGGTAGATCTGAGTGAGAAAATAAACATCCATGCTAGTATTTTTCCTTGTAAGGAAGCTCAGGACAGAAATTTTAAGACCTTGACATATTATCTGGACTGTTAAAGAGTAGAGGTAAGTTGTTTGGGAGGGCTCTTTTTAAAAAGTTCCCTTGAGTTGCAAAGGTAGATTTTGAGACTGCTGATAGTGGTTGTGCTGGTGGAGAGAGGTTGGAGAATGACATTGCTTAGCTTTTGGTAATCAAATTTGAGTACAGGGGAAAGTTTGTCTTCAAGAATTCAGGATAAGTGAGGAATCAAAGGCTTTTGAGTTGGGAGGTATCTGAGCAGTAATATGAAATAAAACACAAACCTAGTGATGTCAACTATTCACATAAATGCCACATATTAGCGAAATGTGCCTATGAATAAAAGAAAAAGATCTGAGTTCTATGGTTGGGTTAGTGTGGTCAAATTCTGTATGTATCCCAAAATATCACTAACACAACCTGTTGGTAAGACAAAGCTGAGTTTATTGCTCAGTAGTAGTAAGGAAGTAGTAAGGAAGTAGTAGTAAGGAAGTAGTAAGGAAGTAGTAAGGAAGTAGTAGTAAGGAAGTAGTAAGGAAGCACTCTGTCTAAACTGTTTACGTCTTCACAGGAGGGTAAGCAAGATAAGAATTTATTGAAAATTGGATGTTTAGTTCAGTGCAAAAGTGTGCACAGAATCATGAAAAGATCTATAAACTGAACTCTTCAACCCAAGCAGGTACTCAGACCTAAAGTTAGTAGGAAACATGTAAGCTACTCCCAGAATGCTTGAAAGATTAGAAGAGACACAGGGTTGAACAAATGATATGGGCTTTGAGTCATTTAATCTTCAAACTTCAGGAATACATCTTGCACTACACCACTGGCCAAGGTCAACAATGAATTTGTAATTACCAGGCCCTGTGCACTCATTTTAGGGGTCTAATGATTGCTACCCCTATTGTTGCTCCAGAAGTAGTAGGAAATCCTCCATCTTTCACCTGAACTCCTGCTGCCATCCCTAGTTAGCTTCCTCTGTTTATTTTATTTTATTATTTCTTTTTAAAAATTATTTATTTATTTATTTGAGAGAGAGAGAGAGAGAGAGAGAATGAGCTGAGAGAGGGGCAGAGGGAGAAGCAGACTGTCGGCTGAGCAGGGATCCAAGCAGGGCTTGATCCCAGGACCCTGGGATTACAACCTGAGCCAAAGGCAGGTGTTTAACTTACTGAGCCTTCCAGGCACCCTAATTTTATTTTATTTATTATGTTCAGTTAGCCATATAGTACATCATTTGTTTTTGATGTAGTGTTCAATGATTCATCAGTTGCATCTAACACCCAACACTCATCACAACACATGCCCTCCTTAATACCCATCACCCTGTTACCCCAGCCCCCCACCCTTCTGTAACCCTCAGTTTGGTTCCTGGAGTCCAGAGTCTCTCATGGTTTGTCTCCCTCTCTCATTTCTTCCCATTCAGTTTTCCCTTCCTTCCCTATGGTCCTCCATAACATTCCTTATGTTCCACATATGAGTGAAGCCATGTGATAATTGTCTTTCTCTGTTTGACTTCTTTCACTTAGCATAATCCCCTCCAGTTGCATCCATGTCAATGCAAATGGTGGGTATTCATCCTTTCTGATGGCTGAGGAATATTCCATTGTATATATTAACAATAGCAGCAATGTCCACAATAGCCACACTGTGGAAGGAGCTGAGATGTCCTTCAACAGATGAATGGATTAAAAAAATGTGGTTCATATATACTCTTCTCACTTTTGACCCCTATTGTCTCAACAGTATTTGTGTTTTGTTTTGTTTTCTGTGTGTCTTGACTGCTTTTTTTCATTTTGAAATTTGATTTCTGTTGTTAAGAGCCCAGTGTCATGTGTCAGTAACACTTAACCCCAAGTGCTCATTGTGAGGATTTAGTCTAGGCTACTTGGTTCTTTGCTGAGTACCTTATCCCTGCTTGGACTACAACATTGTCTTAAATATCAATTCATTTCTTTGGCGAAGTGCCAGGATACTAAGTGCAATGAGGTTCTCTTATTTGCATGGCTGGACCTTCATCTGTATATTCCCTGGTTCTAGCTCATGTCCTGCTTCCAGCAAATGGATCTCTTAAACTCTGATGCAGCAACTTGTATGATTTCAACTGATCCACTGCCTAGAGATTGCTGCTGCTGTGGTCTGGTCCCCAAAATAAATCCCCATGGATAAGGATAACAGATAGAACCAGGGACAAGCTCCCCATGTCTATTCATACCCAATCATTAGGCTTATTGCAAATCCAACCCTGGTCCTCTCTCCCTTCCCTTTGGTCCATAACATTGACATTTCAAAATGTTTCATAGCCAAGCCTTCCTACTTGCTATAGGACAACCCTTGGAACCAAGCCAAAACAAAGTAAACAAAACAGAACAACTTCCATTTTCAGAGATCCAGGAGGTAAAACAGAGAACTTGGGCTAGGTTGTGGAGAAAACTATACCCTGAAGGCTGGGCTCCTAGAGGAAGCAGATGATAAGAATAGGATAAAAAACAGGAAATAGCTAGAAGAAAAATGGGAAAAATTCTAGATTTGAATGCTTGAATCTCAGTTTTTTTTCTTCTGTAGCAATAATACGGGCCTTATTTCCCTCATAGGGTTACTTTAAAGAATGAATGAAATGACATATGTGAATATGTTGTAGCAGTTACACATCTCATTCCTAAATATTAGGAGGCAAGAAATTCAAATTTACCTTTTTGTTGCAAACACCATTCTCTTTAATAGCAGAAACTTAATTTTGGCCAGTTTGTGGTTCTCCCTACTCCTTGCCTTTGCTTGCACCTGACTTCCTTGGGACTTATGTAATGAAATGCATTTGGTATATGGCTTCTTTGGTTTATTTAACCAATATTTAAAGACCTACCACATGCAAGGCATCTAAGCAAATAAAATAAGATTTGTTCTCTTTCATAAAGAAGTATAGAGTCCAGTACTTTGTTCTTTTTTTATTTTAACTTTAATTTGAATCCTTTTTGATCCATCAAGATATCTACTTCCTCTTGTAGAAACTCCCCTATGGTTTATCTTGCAGGCTATGCATTTCCAACTCTTATCACATAGAATGTGATTTGTCTGGTAATATAAACCTGACTAGTGCCCAACTTTATCACTGTATGTGGCCAATCTGTGCAGGCACATTTGATTTTTTTAATGTTCATTACACCCTTTATGTATCCAAACAGAGATGCAATCTTTCGGTATGCAAAAGAACCTAACAAATATGTTTGCAATTTATTAAGGCTTCCATTGCAGAGAAAGGAAGAGGCATTAACAAATAAATTCAATTAGGAGTATTATTTTGAGGCATTTCTCTTATTAGCTGTTTCTGTGGCTGGGTAGTTCTGTAGGTGATGTTCAATATTCAATAAATGCCCTCTGAATGCATAAAAGAATAAAGACAAAAAGGAAGTGATATGAAATGCATATCATTTAAATTTATTTGGTGGTTTAATGGCAACTGCTGGTTTTAAATGATTCATATTATACCTATCCCCACCCCCATGTTCACCTCCACCTCCACCACTAATGAAAAGTTGGCTGTCTTTCAGAGTATCTGCTCAAAGTTTATTGTCTGAAACACAGTCATATCCTCTTCCTCTCCTGATCTGTTTTCCAGGCTAGACACCTGCTTGGAACACCTTCCTGGCTTCTGTACTCCAGGCTGCTTGTTCCACTTTCAGAGAGCTCTTGGAATTATGCTGTTCCAGGTGGGTGAAAATGCCTGCAGTAATATTCCAGAAAAAGGAAGGTCCTGGGTGATGTCCAAGAGTGTTTAATTTAGTGCTGAGGTGAGTGGAAACAGGCACCCTGAAGATGTGAAGGGATTGGAGAGTATGTGGGGCAAGTCAGTGAAAGTCCTAAAGCAGAACAAGAGACTCTATAATTTAACCCAAAGTTGACTGGTTAACTCATGTAGATTATTATCTGCCTCACCTTTCACATATGAGAAGCAGCAACCTAGTTAAAGCTTCTCTCTCTCTCTCTCTGTCTTTTATTAACCCACTGACTTTCTAATTAGCATCTATGTCACCACTTGGTGTTATCTCTAGCAAGCCTTCATTCTCTTAAGACTTTGTTCAGTATGCATTCATGGTGACTGAGTCTGATCACTCCTAAGCAATGTATCTTTATAGTCCTATGGAAACACATGTGTGCTGCCAATTTCCCCAGCGATTCCTTGGCCTGTCAGGCAGAACTCCATCTCCCTGCTATTGTTCATGCTGCTTCATCTACTGAAAACACTCTCTTCTAACTTCTCCAGTTGTTTACTTTTCTCCTCCTTTTAAAATTCCTCTCAAGCCTTGCTAACTCCTTAAATGTTGGTGATCAATTTCTAGGCTGGGCCATCTGCTCCCAAAACCTTCAAACCAAACAGTCCTTTCACCTAAAGTGCTTCATTATTTAAGCCATGACACCTATTGTATTGGCTTCCACATTTTTTAAATAAAAAAGTTCTCTCCATGTAACAAGAGTATCATGTGCTTATTTTAGAAAAAAATGGAAAATAAAGACAAATGAAAAAAAGAAAATTGAAATCACCTTTAACTTTATTTTATAAATTCTCATATAAAAACTTTTCATGAATTCTTCACAATATAGCTGCATTTTAATGTATCTTGACTGAAAAAATACACAATCAACACAAACTACTTGATATCAATGATGCTTTTATTTTTTTAAAGATTGTATTTATTTATTTGAGAGAGAGACAGTGAGAGAGAGCATGAGAGGGGAGAAGGTCAGAGGGAGCAGACTCCCCATGGAGCAGGGAGCCTGATGCAGGACTCCATCCCAGGATTCTGGGATCATGACCTAAGCTGAAGGCAGTCGCTTAACCAACTGAGCCACCCAGGCACCCCTCAATGATGCTTTTAAATAATTTTATACTTTCAGAGGAGCAAGGTGGCAGAGGAGTAGGAGACCTAAATTTTATCTGGTTCCAGGAACTCAGCTAAATATCAAACCATTCTGATCACCTACATACTCAACAGGAGGTCAAAGAGAGGAATAGCAACAATTCTATGAACAGAGAAGCAGTCACTTTCTGGAGGGTAGGAGGTGTGGAGAAGTGAATCCGAGGTGATATACGGGAAGATAGACAATGGAGGGAGGGACCAGCTCCTGGCAGGTAAGAGAGCAGTGGAGTACAAAATCCGAACTTTTAGAAGTCTGGTGCACTGAGTTATGTTGCTCCAGTTGTTAAGCAGGTGTTAGAATTCTCACTGGGCCAGTGTGGTCTCAGGACCATTGGGGGTCACAGAAAGACTGGGGGTGCCTGAGTGTGGCAGAGCTTCCAGGTATTGGAGTGGGAAGCTGGCTGCAAAGATGGAGGTGAGGAGTGGGTTCTCAGCCTGTGGTTGCCATAAACTGTGATCCCTGGCACAGTTGGGCCACTGCTCTTTGATCATTAACCCCACAAGTGGCAGATCTGGGGAGACCCTCCTATTCTCCACCAGGAGGAGCAGCGTGGAAGTGGGTTGTAAGAATCTGCTGAACTTGGAGACTCTAAATGGGGTTGTGTGTCAGAGATAGAAATGCTTGCTCATGGGCTGGGTGAGCTTGGAGTGTGGCCAGAGACCAGGAACAGGCATGATTGACTGCTTTTCTCTGAGGGCTCACCGAAGAGGGGGACCCCCAAACTCTTGGCTCCTCCGGGGCCAGAGATTGGAAGGCCACTATCTTCATTCTCTTCCTCCAAAACTGTATGGAAAACTTTCAGGGAACAAAAGATACAAAGAGCAAACCCAATCAGATTATTTAGCATGGCCCCTGGCAAGGGTGGTGCAATTCTGTCTTGGGCAAAGACATTTGAGAAACACTGCAAGAGGTGCCTTCCCCAGAGGAACATCTACAAGAACATCCAACCAAGAGCAAGTTTACTGATCAATGAAAACTGCAAAACACCAGTGCTATGGGGGTGCCTGGGTGGCTCAGTGGGTTAGGCCTCTGCCTTCAGCTCAGGTCATGATCTCTCCTCACATTGGGCTCTCTGCTCAGCAGGGAGCCTG
>PISX010010618.1:0-69538 GCA_004024625.1 Mellivora capensis
TATAGACGTACTCTGGGTATATATTACTCTACTCGGCAATAGACATCTCCCGAAAATAGAACTCCGGCCCTGCCCCCTGACTCTCCCCTGGCCCCACGTCCCTGGGACTCTCCTTCCCCACTTCAGACCACCCGCCACTGCAGCACACTGGTGTCCTTGCCCCCCGTGGTCAGGGCCACGCTGTCATCCCACAAGAAGGCCACGTTTGTCACATGGCTGCTGTGTCCGCCGTATTTGTGGCTGAGGGCCTGGGAGAGGGAGAGAAAGAAGTGAAAGAAGGTGATCTGTCATTTTCCTGGCTGGAGCCCCTGTGCCAGGCACACAGTAGGGGCTCGGTGACTATTTCTGCTGTGACTAAGGATCAGAGAACCAAAGAGCTCCAAATCGCAGATACTTCGAGAAGAGCGTTAGCGCTAGAGACCGAAAGTTATCAACTCTTGAGGTCAAGAACCACCCTTAGGATCAAGTCACTGCGCTCCTTGTACAGATGGGGAAACAGGCCTGGAGCGTGTTGCCTCGCTCTCACCGCCACCCGTTGCCTGTCATCCCTACCCCGCCAGCCCCCCGGGGTGGGGACTCACTCGGGGCTGACAGCAGGGATAGCTGAACAGGTGGACTTTGCCAAAGTCATCAGCTGAAGCCAGCAACTTCCCGTCATGGGAGCGGGCCACAGCGTTGACATCAGTACCATCTGCTCCCTCGGACCAGATCCCTGTGGGCAAGATGAGGGGTGGGTGGGTTGAGAGGTCGGCTGGGGTGAGCAGGTCCCAGCTTCCTTCATTCCTCCCACCTAGCCTATCTCTGGCCAGGGATGAGAACTACAATGATCTTTTTTAAATGTGTAATTGACCCTGGACTTCCACTGCTCAAAAATCCTTCTGTGGCTCCCTGGTGGCCTTGGGAGAAAGCCCAGGCCACTGCTGCCTCTTTTTAAAAAATTTTTAAGTTAATTTATGTAAGTCATTGCTACACCCCAGGCAGGGCTCAAACTCCCGACACCAAGATCAAGAGCCACAAGCTCTTCCGACTGAGCCAGCCAGGCTCCCCAGAAAGCCCAGGTTTCTTAGCATGACCCCCAGGCTCTGCTCCAGCCTCCTCCTCCTCCCTAGGGCTCCCCTTGAACTCCACAATGATTTAGCCCTCCTGCCTTCTTGGATTTCTCTAAATGCCAAGTTCTCTGCCACCTCTCTGCTTTTGTGGGAGACATGCTATGATTCCCTATGCCTCAGGACTGCTTTCCTTCCTCACTGCCTCCTCATCCTCCAGGTTCAGCTTTGATAGCCCTTCCTCCAGGAAGCCCTCCTTGATGCCCTCCCAGGCTGGGGTCAGGTGGCAGCCCAGTCCCAACCCAGCTGACTCTGGGCTGTGTGGGGACAGACAGGTCTGTCTCCTCCACTGGACTGTGAGGCTCAGGACGTCAGGGCCCGCGCTGGGCCTGGGGATAACCAGTAAGACTCCAAAGACCATCAGTCGAGGATGTTTCTTGGAACTCCTACCCTAAGTGGGACCTCCCCCATTCCAGAACTTACCGAACACCCCAAATCCCAGGACACAAGTGGCCGTGGCCCATTCCACATTCCTCACAGCATCTGCACTAGTGATCTGCTTACAGGTAGCTGGGTCCCCTGGGGCAGAAAACGTGGTGGGGGGGCGGTGCTTAGAGCACAAAGAACTACTGACTTATCCCATGCATTTTACAGTCCAGGGCCATGGAGGTCCAAAACGGGAGGTAAGGTCCTATGGCTCATTCCACCTCTCCAGACTTGACTGAAGGCGCTAGAACCTCGGTGGTGACAGCCCCAGGCCTGAGCAGGGGATCTGCTCAGAAACCTGTACCCCACCATCGAACCAGAAAGAGGAGCAAATCCAAAGCCAAGAGACCCCATCAATCAAAACAGCCCCTGAATAAAGGGGAGTGGCCAGAAAGCCCTGTGCCCCTTCCCGGAAGTAAGGGAAGTCTACGGAAAGCTCACAGGGAGATAGGGAAGCTGAAGGAGGGCGGCCTTTGGCTTTCAGAGCACTCACAGTACAGAATCTCGTAGTCCCCCGAGTTGGTGACAAAGCAGCTGCTGTCCTGGGCCCAGTCCAGGTGGGTGATAAAACTGGAATGGCCCTGTGGGAGGAGGGGGGAGGGAAGGGGTGGAGTCAGAGCCGGACAGGGTGGGATTAGACCAAGAGAGGTGGAAGGCAAAATACAGAGGTAGGGTGAGAACACAAAGGGGCCAAAAGGAAGGATACACAGCCTTTGGAGTGCGGGGGCGGGGCCAGACTCCCAGGGGCGGGGCCAGACTGTGATGGGCGGGGCCAGACAGAAAGGGCTTAGAACACAAGGGGAGTTTAGAACAGGTGGGCAAGGCTAGACACAGAGGGGGGGCTTATAACACGGGATGGGGGTGGGGGCAACGTGTGGGCGGGGCTAAGACTCCTTGAAGTGATCAGGGCAGAGTCAGTAGCGTTGAAGCTGTGCTTCCTTGAAGGAGAAAACTGGTTAATTCTGCAGCCCCTGGACGGGGTGGCGGCGCAGGCTGGGGGCCACTGCCCACTCACCGAGCACTTGCCCAGGCGGCTGACCTTGCGGCCGCCCTGGTCCACCGTGTACACGTACACCAAGTTGTCGTGGGAGCCCACGGTCAGGTACGCCCCGTCTGGGGGAGGGGGAGGGGGGGCTATGAGGAGGCACCCAGGCTCTACCCCCTTCTCTGACTCAGTCCCCCGCTATTCCAGACTCCTTAGCTGTCCCAAGCTCCGTCCCCACTACAGTCCTAGACTCGGCCTTGTCACACAGCCGCCACGCCTTCCCCCTGCTAGTGACTGAGCCTCAGTTCCCAGGCCTGGCTTCTCCAAGATCCCTGGGCCCCGCTGCTTACCTGGAGAGAAGCTGACCACTGAGATCTGTTCATTGCCATCCGTGTGGATAGCCACCAGGTCATGGGTCTCCGTGTCCAGGAGCAGCCATCTTTAAGGAGAAGGCATGGTTGGGCAAGGGGGTATAAGCTGATCTGGGTTGTGTGTGTGTATGGGGGGGGGGCAGCAATGTGTGGGGCCTGAGGAACCCAGAAAAGATTTGGGGGAGAGGCTGACTCCAGACAAATGTCAGAACAGTCTGGGGAACAGTCTTAATTACAGATTCTGTGGGCTCTAGCGACATAGGATAGGGGGATAGGTGTCAAGGAACAGTTCTGACGGGTAGCAGAGAAGCTCTCCCCAAATGCCCAATTCAGCTTTACCTGCCAGTCACCGTGCCCACAGCCAGGACAGAGCCACTGGGGTGGAAGCCAGCAGAGCGGGCAGGGTCCTGAGGGGAAAGAGGAGGCAGGATTGAGAACTGGTGTCTCCGATCTATCCGGCCATCATTCCCAGAGCCAAGGGCTGTCACCTTCCTCTGCAGCCACAGACGTTCCCAAACCACCCTCCCTTCCTGTACCATTTCAGCTCAAACAGAAAGCATCCCTGCTGTCACTACAGACTGGTGCCTTTCATACTCCTGGGCTAAATTCCCCCAGCTTTACTCAACTGTGACTCCCCTAGGTAACTTTGTAGAAGTAAGCTTGTTGGGACTCAGGGTATCCAGAGTTTTAAGACCTTTGATAGATAATGCCAACTTTGCTTTCCATAAAATTCTATCAACTCCTCCCCAGGCAGATCCAAGAGCCAATTTCTCCACATCATTGTGAAGTTCCCAGCAATGAGTATTTCCTTTTTTTTTTTTTTTTTTTTTTTTTTTTTTTTTTTTTTTTTTTTTTTTTTTTTTTTTTTTTTTTTTTTTTTTTTTTAGTATTTCCATTTTCTGAATGTTGGGGGCATTTGGTTGGTTCCCAGGGTGATAGAGCACCCTGGAATCAGACTTGGGTTCACATGACGGCTCTGACGCTCCCTAGTTAGGTGACATCAAAAACCCTTTCCTGTCCGAGCCTGGCCTGCCTCATCTGGCAAAGGGAGAACATCAATCCTTCGCAGGGTTGTTATAGGCAAGATGTGAAGTCCTCAAACAGTAAGCCAATAAGCCAGATGGCCTACAGGAAGGACTCCACAAAGGCTGGTTCTGACTATAATTACATGGTGATGATGGGAGTAATTTTTTTTAACCTTTCCGTGCCTCCTTCCAAGCGGGGATCTGTCATCCCCACTGCTTTGGGGAGGTTGTGAGAAGTTAAAAGGACAAAGTAGGTACGTGCAAAGCCAACACCTATGGTCGTGGTTGACAAGCTGCCCGCATCAGAAGAATCTAAGGGAGCTTGTTACCAACTTGTAGATTTCGGGTCCCAAATATAGAACTCCTGAATCAGAGGCTCTGCAGAGGGGGTGAAGGGTTCTGTGTTTCTAGCGACTCCTGGGTAGTTCGACGCCAGAATAAGGATGATGATACCAGGCCCTAACAATTTCCAGAGCACCCCGTGCCTGACTCAGAGGAGTTCAAAGGCCATCAAGTGTTCTAGGATCAGAGGTAACCCGGCATTCCTGGAGCAAAGCCTCAAAGAGTGGTGTGGGGGATATGATGGACTAATGTTCTCGTGTCCCAGGGGGACAGGCAGGGGAGCTTAAAAATTATACTGCCCAGAATCCTTTGCAGCAAGGATCTCCACTGTGATTTGGGTCAGACGATCTGTTGCACTCTTGTGGGGTCCGGAAGACTGAAGCCAGACGCCCCGCTCTTCCATTCATCATTTGGGCTGTGAAAGCAATGCCATTTGCTACCCTCGTCGGAAGCTGCCAGCCTTGAAAGGCAAGAGCGTGGAGTATCAAGTACACAGTGCAAATGGGGCCAGTGCTGGGTTGCTCGGAGGCCAAGCCAGTCCAACAGAAGCCTCTACAGCGATGGAGATGTTCACGATCTGTACTTCCCAATACAGGGGCCACTAGGCACTGAAGTCTTCATTCTGTTGACATTTTACAGTTCACTGGCGAGCCACATGTACTGAACGGGGCAGCTCCCGGGCCAGCCCACGCAATGACCCCAGCTTCCTGGTTCCAGGGGGAGGACGAGGGCACTTTCTTAAACCCAGTGCTCCTGACTGTGGCAGAGGGAGGGGTGGGTTCTGGGCCTCCTTCTGGGGGAGATCCCATTCCTCCAGCCCTTCCGAGCAAGTCTGTAAGCACCCATGTCCCTGCATTAAATCCCTTTTGGCTTCGGGGCGTCCAGGGGGCTCAGTGGGTTAAGCATCAGACTTCGGCTCAGGTCATGATCTCGGGGTCCTGGGATCGAGCCCCATGTCCAGCTCTGTGCTCAGCAGGGAGTCTGCTTGTTCCTCTCCTCCCCCCCGCCGGCATACATGCACTCTCTCTCAAATAAATAAAATAATATATATTTTATATTATATAAATAATAATAAAATAAAATAAAACCTTAAAAGATAAAGATATATATACATGTATGTATATGTATGTATGTGTATGTGTGTGTATATATATATATATATGCATATATACGAATTCCAGTCTGCTTAAAAAGACTTGAAGTGGTTTCCATTCGTTGCACGGAGCCCAGACACCTTGAGACAGGCGGTTCTGTTAGAACAGGGTGCCGGGTCCCCTGTCCCCTTACCTCGATGACCCGACTCCACAGGGGCTGGTGGGACTCCACACTCCACAGATGCACGAGCTTATCCTGCCCGCATGTCACAAACTGTGCCCGGCTGGGGTGTGTGGCCAGGCCCCACAGCTCTTCCACGTGGCCCTGGTGGAAAGGGGAGATGGCAGTGTGGAGACGGCCAATCTAGGCCATTTCCCTGGTGCCAAAAAGAAGTGGTGGAGGGCGCCTGGGTGGCTCAGTGGGTTAAAGCCTCTGCCTTTAGCTCAGGTCATGTTCCCAGGGTCCTGGGATGGAGCCCTGCATCAGGCTCTCTGCTCGGTGGAGAGCCTGCTTCCCCCTCTCTCTCTGCCTGCCTCTCTACTTACTTGTGATCTCTGTCAAATAAATAAAATCTTAAAAAGAAAAAAAAAGAAGTGGTGGACTAGGGGTGCCTGGGGGGCCCAGCCGGTTGAGCATCTGCCTTCGGCTTAGGGTTCCATGCTCAGAGCATGATCTCGGGGTCCTGGGATCCAGCCCCATGTCATCGGGCTCCCTGCTCAGCAGGGAGTCTGCTTCTCCCTCTCCCTCTGCTCCGGCACCCCCCACCCCGCCCCACTCATGCTCTCTTTCTCAAAATAAATAAATAAAATCTGAAAAACAAAATTGTGCTAGACTAGCCCCAGCAACACACTGGGGCTACAGGGGACCCAGGGAAGATCCTTTCCCCCTGTGTGTCTGGAGCAGGCTCTAGGCTAGCAGCCCCCGGCCCTGGTGTGTGGCTCCAGGCAAATGCTGCATCTCCCCAGGCCTCTGTTCTCCTGTTTGTAGGGGGCCGGGGGAGAGCCATGCCGGGAAGAAGCTGGACCCCGGGAGTCAGGTGGCGTCCAGAAGGCCGTGGGATCCCGTGGAGGGTACTCGGATCCCGTGGAGGGTACTCGGATCCCGTGGAAGGTACTGGGCCTGGGGAGTCTGACCTCAGCTCCCTGTGACTGACAGGTCAGGTGACTTCTCCCTGGATCCTTAGTTTAATCTTCTGTAAAATGGGACTCATCACCATATGTGTCTCAAGACACTGCTGTGCTCACTTGAATCATGGATGGACAGTGAGGCTAGCACAGAGCGCTCAGGAAGTGGAAGTGACTATTATTAACATGCGCTATTACTATACTATGGAATAACAATGAACAGTGATAATTGTTGACATTAGTATAATGACTAACGTGAACAATAAAGTTCTAATAATATATTAACCTATTAATTAATCAACAATATGTAATATTGATACCATTTTTAGGGGTCTCTAAGGTCTCTTCTGGCCTTGGGACACCTAAAAAATCCCTCTAACCCTTGTTTGCCTCCATGTGCCAGGGAAGCCAGGGCAGAGAGAGATCTAGAAGCAGGAGCATGGACCTCAGCTGGCCTGTGACGGGGAGAAGGCACGGAAGGAGTGGAGAAAGCAGAACCACCATCAAGGAGTTACTCTGGCCAAGACTTCTGTGCCAGGTGTCATCCTAAATGCTGGATGGGGACGGACTCATGTGGTCCTTACATACCCCGACGAAGACGGGTTCTGTTACTGTCCTGTTGCCCAGAGACAAGAGGCTCCTTACCACCTCATATCACAAGGTGAGCGAGTGACAGGGAGGGGATTCGATCCCAGGCAGTCACGCCCCAGAATTCTTGTTCCAAACCAGCCTAATATACTATGACGCCCCTTGGTGGGGGGTGGGGCAGGGGTGGGTTAGGGGTGGGGTGGTCACTGGGTACGGGGTAGGGTTTGGGCACACCAGGAGGGAGGAGAGGGCACTTAAGGTGCAAGAAGGAAAGCAGGCAGCCTCCAGGGGGCCTTCCCAGATCCAGGGATTGGGACCTGGGAGGTGCGTGGCCCAAGATACGTGTGGCCCATGGGACCAGGTGCCCAGGCACTTACCAACAGAAATGGACACCACCCCTGATCAGAGGGGCAGAGGGCGGCACGGCTGCAGTGGGGGTCCTGGGGCCCCTCTGCTCTGCCAGCAGTAACTTGCTGGCTGCTAGACCATGGGGAGTTCTGGGGCGGGGGTCCTAGGATGGGGGTGGGTTTATGGGGTGGGTGCGCATAAAGGGAAGGTGAGTGGGGTTTGCTGGGTCAGAGGAAAAGGGATGGAGCAGGGATGTGGCGAGAAACGATGGTGGGAAGAGAGATGGAGGGACATGGGGAGGAGGGCCGACACGGGAGAGGTACTCACCTGGACGAGCAGCGAGAAGCCGGTTTGGACAGAGCCCTGGAGGATGGAGTTGCGTGTGGTGCCCACGTACAGCGTGTCCCCCCGGCCCTCTGCCACGGTGCGCACTGGGCCGAAATCCTCCGGGACCTGAGGGTGGAGGGTAGGCGCAGATGAGGGCAGGACCCATACAGAGAGGGGTGGGGGGAGACCAGCTGGGGACAGGAGCCCTGATGGGATGGGGGGAGGTCCCCTCACCTTCACAGGAACCTCTCCCCCTCCTCACCTCCACCTCCTGCAGCTTGCTGTAGTCAGAACCCCAGAGGACCACCCGACGATCACGGCCCCCTCCGGACACCAGCGTCCCGTCCCGCAGGGCGCAGAGCCCAAACACACCGCCATCGTGGGCACCCAGCACTGCCTGTGTGATGCGATTCCCACCTGTGAGGGTGAGGGGGGGGGGGCCAGGGGCGGAGATCAGCACAGGGAGGCTGCGCCTGTACAGACCCCTGAATGCACCTGGAATGCTCAATCCTACATTCAGCCATTCAGCTACCCAGTACTTATCTATTCCAGTACCTTCTTATCCATCCATTAAGCCATCTGAACTAACATATACCCATCCACCCATACACTTTGGATATATTTACCCCCTCACCCACCCATCCATCCATTCACCCCTTAATCCATTCACCCCCTCATCCACCCATTCATCCACCCCCTCATCTATCCATCCATACACCCTTCATCCATCCATCCCATCCACCCCTTCGTCCCTCTGTCCATCCAACCACCCCCTCATCCATCCATCTTCTCCTTCATCCATCCACCCCTTAATCCATTCACCCCCTCATCCATCCATTCATCCACCATCATCCACCCATCCATTCACCTCCTCATCCACCCACCCATCCATCCACCCATCCATCCATCCATCCACCCACCCATCCATCTACCCATCCACCCACCTACCCATCCATCCACCCATCCACCTGTCTACTGATCCACCCACCCATTACCACCTCTCATCCATCCATTCACTTCTTTTATCTGACTATCATGCACCTGTAAATCTATCCTTCTATTCAAACATCCGCCCATTTGCCGTCTGTTTTCTCATCCATCTACCCATTCACCCCTCTATTCACTCACCTGTCCATTTGACCATCCACTCGTTCATCCACTAACCCACTCAATCAACAATTATTTCATTTGAATTTGCTTTGGGCCCAGCTTCATGCTGGGAGATACTGGGGACACAGTTGTAACCAAGACAACATCAGATCTTGCTGTCCCAGGGCTCACAGTTCCATTTCAGAGACAGACCTACTACTAGTCAGTGGCAACCCAAGGTGGTTGGGGCTAGGATGGGGAAACCAAGGAGACTGTGGGATCCCAGAGAGGACACCCAGTCTGGTAGGTCAGGGAGAGTTCCCCGGAGAAGATGGCTGAGCAAGGATCTGAAGGATGAGTAGGACAACAGAGTGTGGAGGAGTGCTGCAGACAGAAGGAACAAGGTGTGCAAATGGAAGACAGGGAGAGCATGCACTATTTAGGGAACTATAAGAAATCTGGTCTTGGGCACCTGCCTGGTAGCACAGTTGAGTGTCTGACTTCTTGGTTTCAGCTCAGGTCATGATCTCAGAGTTGTGAGATGGAGCCCTAGCCCCACCTTGGGCTCTGCACTTAGCATGGTATCCGCTTGGGATTCTTTCCCTCTTCCTCTCCCCACCCCACCCCAACCAGCTTGTGCACAGGCATGGATGCTCTCATTCTCTCGTAAATAAAGTCTTCATAAAGAAATCTAGTGTGACTCCATGTAACATGGAAGGGGCCAGGGAAGGCAGGGCCAGACCATGTAGGGTCATGGAGGCCTCAGAGGAACCTGGACATTGTCCTGAGGGAACTAAGGAGCAATGGAAGAGTTTGGCAGGAGAAGAATGGGGTCAGATTTACACTTGGTCAAGAACAAACGAAATTTGAGGAGGCAAGACTACAGGCCAAGGATCAGGGAGGAGGCTGGGACAGGGACTTAGAGGAACAGTCCTCCTCAGCCCAAATCCCTCAACCTAGATGCAGAACCACGTGCACATACATCATCTTGTCCACTTATCTTTCCACCACCCTGCAGCCCAGGGGATGGCCCCAGCAGTGGGTCTGGGGATATGGAAATGAATTGCCCACAGTCTCTGCCCTCAGAAAACTCACGGCCTGCTGAGAAAGACATACCCCAGTGATTCCCAGCTTATTCTCAGCTGTCTAAGCTCAAGGGATGTTCCAAACAATGTGGTGTTGGAGGCAATGCTATTATACCCATACTACAGATAGGGCAACTGAGTCTCCGTCACAAAGTAACACCTGACTCGAGCCTGTCTCCCATATACCCATGTGTGGTGGGGCAGGGTGCCCGGCTTGGCCACTTGCTGGGTCATTGCCCTTCTCTGAGCCTATGGTTTTTCATCTGTGAAATGGGAATATTTATTGCAGCCTTGAATAAGGAGCCTCACGTACATGAACGCAAACGTACCCAGGCCAAAAAACTCACTGTTTCATGCCATCCATCTGCCAGGACAAGCTTTTATTCACCCCATTAGCCTTTGTCGGGACAACGCATCAATACATCAGTTGGGACAACCATTCATTCATGCACTTGTTCATTCACCTAACCACTCACCAAGGAGGGGGGTGCACTCACTCACTCAACCTTCCACTCACTGAGTGGGACAGCCCCTTCCCTCATTCCCTTATTCTTCATTTACTGCTCTGGGACAAACCATCCACCCATCCATCCATCCACCCACACAAGGGTTAACCAGCTCATTAGTTTATCATTCACACTTGATCCCAACCATGGAATTTACAGGAGACAAGGGTGGGGAGTAAGAGATTTCGTGGAGATGGGGACACGGAGCTGAGCCTTGATGGGGGGTGGGGTGGGAATTAGACAAGTAAGGATTCGGCCTATTTTATCAGACATGCCACACAAGCTGGGGCAGAGGAAGGCTCAGCCAAAGGGGGTTAGGGAGGACTGCGTGGAGGACCAAACATATGGGGTGACACTGACCTTTGCCCCAGACATAGAGGTTCCCCCCAGAGTCCCCGGTGACCACATCGCCGCCCTCCAAAAAGGTCACACACAGCAAATACTTCGGTTTCTCATGTTTCTAGGGGAGAGGAGAAAGGGAAGGGGTCAGAAGGCTGCTGAAGCAGAGAACCTCCCAGAGCTCACCCCCCATCCAGGACCATGGTCCAGGGGATCCCTTCCATGCTTTTGGGTGAGAGGCCCAGTGCGGAGCATCCCATCTCCCAACTATCTCCAACCTGCCTCCATGGGCTCTCCATGGCCGAGAGCTTCTGACCCCGCTGTCTCCCTTGCCTACCCCCCGGACCCACTTCCTGTCTCCTTTCTGACTTTTCTCCTGTCCTCTCTCTGCCTCTGACTCTCCCTCTCCATCCTTGGCTCTCCCTTGTCCTCTGTTCCTGGGTCCCCCTCTCCTCATCCCCAGGTCTCTCCCTCTTTCTGTCCCTGGCTTTCCCCTCTCCATCCCTGGCTCCCCTGCTCTGCCCCTGCCCCTCTTTCTTCCCCTCTCCTTCCCCACCCTCTGTCTCTTTGTCCTTCTCTCTGCCTTGCTCCACCCTTTCCTCAATATCTGTTTCATCTGTACCCCGTGTTCTCAGGGCCTCCCTTTTTGGGGTGAAAGCCCTGTCAGAGGTGTTCCCGCATCTTCTCTCCCATGGCTTCTACTTCCCGCTCAGTGTCTGTCTGTCTGGGTGCGCATCTCTTCTGGCCAGTCGGCCTCTGACCTCGGTGTTTTTCCATATTCTTGGCAAGCACAGTACTGCTTACTGAGCACTTACTATCTGCTAGGGGCTGCTAGACTCTTCACCCCATTGAAGCCTCACAACCTGAGAGTTAAGGAGGATTACCCTCACAGTCTGGATTAGGAAATTGAGGCCCTGGCAGGAAACACCTTGGCATTCCCATAATCTCTAGCCTCTGGAACCCTCTAGAACCCTCTGGAACCCTCCGGGGCCCTCTGTTTTGTTGTCTGTCTGGGTGTCTTTGCCTGCCTTCTTTAGGGCCAGCCGTACCCACTCCCGTGGCACTCACCTCAAAGAGGCCCTGCCGCTTGCTCAGGCTGCCCCCCTCCAGACTCCAGAAGTAGATGTGGGATTTCCCGCAGGTGATGAGCAGGGTGGGGTCTGTGGGGTGGAAGGTGGCCACCAGCACGGCCTCGTTGGAACACTTTGGGGAGTGGGGAAGATTCTGAATGAGGACCTCAAAACCACCGGGGCCACCCCATGTAGGGCTGCCCTATACAGTCGTGCGGGTTGTGTACTGCACACCCTGACTGCTTGTGTCTTTACTATACAGGCAAACTAAAGTACAAGAGGCGGGGCCAGCCAGCTAAGCATTAAGGCCATCTTCATCAACGTAACAGCAGACCCTGGAGCACCCCAACTCTGAATCAAGTACTGTGCTAAGCACCTCATCCACTAACTCTGGTAATCCTCACAGCACCCTGTGAGCGGAGGCTCATTAGCGTTCTCCATCACCAATGAAGATGTGAGGCTCAAAGAGGGGAAGTCCCCTGCCCTAGGCCATACAGCCAGGGAAGCGTCAAATCCAAAATCAACTAACATAGGTCTGACTCCAGAGCCCGGCCTCTCAAACACTAAGTCTCTGTCCCCAAACTGTGGGCCCATCCAGAACCCAGGTCTCCTGCCTCATGCCCAAAACAGGCACATGACCTTGAAGCAAGGAGCTGTCTGTCTTCTCTACCATGCTTCAGATTACTGATCTAGAAGTCAGGCCCACAGAGAGATGCAAGTCAATGTTTTGGACATGGAAAGGCCACAGTCAGTAGCTGCCTCATACCGACCTTTCTGTTGGGCCTGGATGCACCCCTGCATCCCAACATCAAAGCCAAGTCCCTACTAAGAAGATGCTACCATTATCCCCATTTTACAGATGAGGTAATCAAGGCTCAGAGAGGCAAGCCTCTTGCATGAAGTCACACAGCCACCAAATGGTAAAGCTTAAACTTAGATGTGAGTGTCTCGGGTTCCAGACTCCTAACTGCTGAGCTCCAGCCAGTTCCACAGAGGAACCCCAAGGAGAGGGGATGAGCACAGGCACCCCACCTTGCCATCCACCACCTTGGCCTCCTTGGCCCAGTCCCACACGGACAGCATGTGATCATTGGATTCATCCACTGCACACAGCAGGTTGCCCCCATTCTAGAAGGAAGAGAGAGGAAGGGGGCAGAGAAGGTGGGTCAGAGTCCATCCTCTCAACACTTTCCCCACAGGGACATTTCCCATGCAGGTCTGTTTTAAGATTTTCAAAGCTCCGGGCCCACATTACAGGAAACACATTCAAATACATTCCCTGTCTGGCAGCCAGACACACATTTTTAAAGGGTTTCTAGAATTTTCCTTTTGAAATGACCCGTCCCTAAGAAATTCATCTCCTCCACCCTCAGCTTTTTCTCTGCAGTCCCCATGTGGTCAGGAATCCCGAGAGCATCCAATCCGTACTTTTATAAGGAGTAACTTTTATATACGTGTAATTGAACAATCAAGTTGACGAAATGTTGGGTGTTTATAGCTTTGGTTAAACAGCTTAATTTTGATTTTGCAGGGTTTCCCTGCCCCTACACACACACACACCAGGGCAACAAAAATAGCTTTTCTCCCTCCCCCCACCCCACCCCCAGTGCCCTCAAAAGACTCCTTGAGCCTCAGTAGATCCAGGAGCCTCTAATCAGTGCTTCTTACACAATCGGTCATTCCTCAATTCCTTGCATATCAGTACTTTGGTAGAATACATTTTGATAAAAACTTAAAGAATGATTAAAAAGCCCACCAATCATACACTTGGATGTTGTGGGAAATGTCAAATCGCTCTACAAATTCCTAAAGACTTACTCTCCATTTCTGACCTTATCTCACCCAGACCTGCCAACGCCCATCCTGCCAACACCCATCCAGGCCCAGCACAGGGATCCACAAGGCCCTACACACGGGGCTCCAATGCCTAAGGGGTAAGGACCTTTGAAGAATGAAAGTTGAGGCCAAAAATAATGCTACAAGCGTGGGCCAATCCAAAGACCGCTGAGGAGTTCGTGTGGGGACAATCAGGTCATGTGGGTCCCCCCTCCAAATGGCTAACGGAGCAGCCCTGTGAGGTCACAAAGATGGGGGCTCAGCCTGCAGGGCCTGGAATTCTGCCAGGGGGCGTGGCCTATACCTCCAGCATCACAGTGAAGGTGTGGCCCCACCCCAAAGTTCTGGGGGTAGGGGGAGGGCTGAAGGCGTCTGACTTTGGAGGCGAAGGGGCAGATGCAGGGCCCCGAAGGACTTACAGATTTGGAAAAGCCCACACAGCACACAGCTCTGTCAAATACCCCCAGGCCCAGCACATGTAAGGTGGAAAGGGAAACTGAGTCCCAAATGCGCACGTGGGGTGGCAGTGGCTGCAAGGAAGAAAGAGGCCCGTTACCTGGGGGGGACCCAGCTGTCTGCCCCCACCACCTCCCCACCCCCGTCTCCAGGTGCCTCTCCCTCCAATCTGTTACCTTCCCTTCCTTCGTGGTGCCTGCCACCTGTCCCGTAGCAATAGTGACCATATCAGGGTGGACAGCCAGGCTGAGGGAGAGGACAGATGGACAGCGCTCAGGGGGAGGGAGGGGACTCAGGGCAGCCTGGGACCCCTCCCAGAGCAGGCCAATGTCACAGGCCTGGCTATTCATTCCACAAGCTGGTTGAGTGAGTTACTTGGCCAATAAATGCCGATTTTGTCTGCTAACAAGAAGGGGGCATTTTCTGGGCACTCGAGCTCAGAAGCAAGACTCTGGCCTGGGGTCTCCAACTCCAATACCTGCAGGACTCAGGCCTGGACCCAAACGGTGCCAAGAGAGTGCACCCACTTAAAGGGGCCTTCTCTACCTGGCTCCCCCATGCTGTGGGATCGTCTGGGGCACTAGCTAGTTTCCGAAAGAAGTGAAAAATCCAGGCATTGGGGGGAATTCACCGCTCTTTAAAATACTGATAAGCAATCCATTTTTTGTTTTTCCCCTGAGTCCAGCCCGTAGGCCAAGCGAAGCCCCGCCCCTCCAACCCCCCAGGCCTTTACCATTTGATGTCATCGTTGTGTCCCAGGTAATGCCGCTGCCTCTGCTCCTCCACACTGTACAGCACGGCCACGGAGGCAACAAAGTACACTATCTCCCCGGTGGGCAGCAGGTAAAGGTTGGCCCGGCAGTCTCGGCCGCGGTAGCCATAGCTGGAGATGCCCGGGGGCCGGTCAAGGAGCCTGTTTTGCACTGCACATGCGCACTGACTGCCAGAGTCAAGCACTGGGCTTAGGTTTTCCTGCTTCCCCTCAGATCCCTGGCGAGGGGTGGGGGTGATGGCATCCCCCCCAGTAACATGTCCACCAAAATATTAACCCAGGGGAAATCTGCACATGTGACTTATACTGGGGAAAGGAGTCTTTGCAGACATAATTAAGGATCTCAAGATGAGACTATCCTGGATTATCTCCGTGGGCCCTAAATCCAAAGACATCCTTGTAAAAGAGTCAGAGAGGAAAAGACGAGAACATGGCAGGGGGTGGGGGTGGGGGGGCGGCGGCACCAGGGACCATAGGAAAATCAGAGACTGGAGTGATATGGAGTGGCTACGGGCCAAAGAGCCCCCAAAGGGCTCCTGGCAGCCACCAAAAGCCAGAAGATAGACACAGGACAAGTTCTCCCCCAGAGCCTCCAGAGGGATTGTGCCCCAACCTGCCCATCCCTCCCCCCCCACACCTTGACTTTCAATTTCTGGCCTCCAAAACCGTGAGGGAAACTTTTTGTTTTGAGCCCTGAAGCCTGCGGTAATTTGTTACAGCAGCCACAGAGCACCAGCCCCCCTCTCTCCAGAAGGATCCTGTTAAGACCTGTCAGCTCACATCTGCTCCAGCCTTCCCATGGGTTGAGCAAAAGTCAAAATCCTTAGAAAATCCAGGCATGAGGCCTGGCCTGATCTGGGCCGGATTCCTCATTCCTGAATCAGGCTCCACTCACACTGGCCTCCGCTCTGTTATCACCTCAGGGCCTTTGCACTTGCTGTTCCCTCTGCCTGAGCTCTCCTCTCCTTCCTCTCTCCATGGCTCGCTCACCTTCTTCAGGTCTCTGCTCAACTCAGAGAGGCCTTTCCTGCCCATGCTACTTAAAACGGCAAACTCATTCACCCTCACTGCCTCCACTCCCCTCCCCACTCCTGTTTCTGTCCTATACTCATCTGAATCCCACAAGTTTTAACTGTCTCCTCAGCTAGAGTATCTGCTCCAGGAGGCACTGTTTGGTTCGCTGCTGTATCCTTTGTGCCCAGATTAGACCCTGGGACAGAGGAAACACAGGAATTCGGTATCTGTTGAAGGAATGGCTGACTCCTCTGTTCAGAACTTTCTTTTTTTTTTTTCTTAAAGATTTTATTTATTATTTGACAGAGATCACAAGTAGGCAGAGAGGCAGGCAAAGAGAGAGAGGACGGGAAGCAGGCTCCCCGCTGAGCAGAGCCCGATGCGGGGCTCGATCCCAGGACCCCAAGATCATGACCTGAACCGAAGGCAGAGGCTTTAACCCACTGAGCCACCCAGGCGCCCCTGTTCAGAACTTTCTGTGGCTCCCCCCATTGGCCTGGCTGGGCCCTTTCTGTCCTCAACAGGGCTTCAGCCCTCCTTGACTCTCTCTGATCTTGGAGTCCCTCAAAATGCCAAGATCATGACTCCAGGCCTCAACATTAACCTTTTCCCCTTCACCTCGTACATTTGACCTGCTACTCTTCTCAACTGTCACTTCTTCCGGCCTTACCTCCCTCAGTAATTACCTGGTTAATCTATATGTTAATTGTCCCCATCCCCCAATGAAACTGTGGGTTCCTTAGTGGCCAAGACTGGGCTGTTTCGTTCCCTTCTCTAACTCCTCCTCTGGGAAGCCCTCTCTGACCCCCGGGCTGGGTCAGCTGCCCCTCTGGGTTCCCCCACCACAGCCTTGATCACTGTGGGTTGTCACTGTCAAGGAGTCTGTCCCCACACTGGACAGGCCTAGGAGGGCAGGCGCCCAGCCCTTGGCCCCCGATGTTCAGAAAATATCCGAATGAATGCTGACCCATGCATGTATTGTGACCCCACAGAAAACTGCTCTAGCCCGCGGTTATTTCGGGGACAGGCATCTGAGGCCCATGCTGATTTCTGCAGCCTTAGCTGATCCAGCCTGGTACAACAGCTTAGTACACTTTGATTCTCATGAATATTTCCAGCTGTCTCAAAGAGATTCTGGGCTCCAACAACCCTGCCTCCCCCAGGGCAGAAACCAAGCCTGAGAGAAGAGGACAGGAACTGGGTCCCTAGGATGCTGACCCCAAGCCCCTGTGGGCTTTTTGGAAAAAGCCTGGGCCACATAGTTAGGAGTTCTTTGCCTCGGAGCTGTTCTGACTCCCTAGGACAGGGCTAGGTTCCCTCTCTTGGACTCAGTTTTCTCATCCAGAAAGTGGGGGTCATAATTCCCAACCTGCAGGCTTCAGGGAGCTCTCAGAGGTTCTGCTTGTACAAATACATTCTCAATTCTACAAAAGAGAAGGATTGTATCATTGGCTGTATTTATCCATAAAACACTTGAGAATAGTGCCTGGCATCCAACTGTTCAAATAATGAGTAGTCACTATTTATCAATCCCTGATTATGAGGCACGTTTGAGCTTGGCACCTTTACACACTGTTTCATAGCCTTATAAATCTGAGATCACGAAACCCATTTTTCAGAGGACACAGGTGAGGCACAGAGAGGCGAGGTGACTTGTCCAGGGTCACACAGCCAGCCTGGGCTGGGGTTTCAATCCATTTCTGCCAGGGCTCCTCACCATTTCCAACTTCTATTTCTCAAATATGCCAAGTTCGCTCTGGCCACAGAGCCCCCGTACCTGCCGTGCCCTCTGTCTGAAACATTCTTCTTCTAGTTGTTCCTATGCTGTCTCCTAATTGCTGAATTTGTGCAGCTCAAAGTCCCCCTCCTCAGAGAAACAGTGACTCCTCTCACATGACCTTGGGTCCCTGTGTTCCCAGCATTTATTACTTAACTGAAATTACCTTGTTATTTGACCACTGGCTTCTGGTACCTTCTCCCCCTCCCCCCCTTTAGAAGGTGAGCTCCGGTTCACGCCTGGAATATAGAAGAGAATCTGACATATGGAAGGCACTCTGCAAACATTTGGCTGCTCTCATGAATCATAAAAGGTCATTTCAGCTAATCTGCTTTTCTCCTGCTCTCTTCTGACTCCAGGGTCATCCTGACCCCTCAGGTCCACAGAGGACTGCAAGTCCCTCCTGATTCAGGGCAAAGACTCTCCCTCTTGAAGTGTCATACCAGGAGGACTTTTGTCCCCTCCAGACCTGGGGGATGAGGGGCGGGGAGGAAGGGATTACAGCCAAAGGATACACCCAGTCCAGCTTGAGACGGCTGGAGGGCAGCTCGGAGCGGGTGTCCAGGCTGTAGGTGGGCGCCAGCTGGTCCGGAATCAGCATGGGCACGGGGCGCCCCCTCAGGAACATTTTCACGGAGCCCTCCTCTGCCAGGGCACCCGCAAAGGTCAGGCGCTGACAGCAGCCCCTACCCCCTATTCCCTCTCCCCTTCAGGCTTCACTTAAAAAAAAAAAAATGGGCGGGGAAACTGAGGCCAGAGAGGCAAAGGCTCCTTAAGCCAGGTCCCCTGACCTCCAGCGATTCCCCAACCACGCCCCTCCCCCTCTCCCCACTCACCCATGCTGAAGATAACTTCTTTGGTTTTGCTGTCAGGAAAGGGGGAGGAAGAAGCACCCTAATTAGCAGACGGGTCAGAAAAGGGGAGAAACCACTCCCCTGCCCCACCAGTTCTCTGGAGATCTTTGAGGAATAACGTGGGGGCCGCGTAAGGAGCAGAGCGCTGCCTCTCTGCAGGCCGTGTGCTTTGCTCGGTTGATCTTGCAGAGCCTAAGACACAGGCCCAGAGAGGCAGTGATCGCCAAAGATCACACAGCACGAAGTGGCAGGGACGCGATCCTGGAAGACGGGAGTCACTAGGGACCCCTCCCTCCTAATCAGCACGGAGCTCCCAGCGCTACCCCCCCCCCGCCCCCGTCCCACAGTGCCCCAAACTTCAAGCAGCAAGGGAAGCGGTGAAGGGGCGTGTCTCCCCATTCCCTTCGCCGGCGGAAAGGGTTGATAGTCGGGAGCCTGGGTCCCTGGCGAGGGACAACTGGGATCCAGGCCCCGGGGGTGCAGGGAGGAGAGGGTCTGCGAGAGGGTCTCACCCAGCTCCAAAGCTACTCATGGCGGCGGCTGGCGGAGCTTCGGGGCCGGGGGTGGAGCCGGGACGGGCTCCGCCGCTTCCGGCCCTGGGAGGCGCCCGCGCCGCCGCGCCCTGCCCCGCCCTCCGCGGCCGACCCCGGGAGCTGGCAGCTCACACTGGGTCTCAGATCCCGGGCTGTGGGGTCCTGACAGGCTCTTTTGAGGGGGGGGGGGGAAGTGTTGTTTGAGACCAGGACCAGCCGGTGTGTCTGCCTGAGTTCAGACCTCACCTCTGCCACTTCCTAGCAGAGTGGACAAGTTGCCCAAACTCTGCCTCGGTTTCCTTATTTTAAAAAATGGGAATAAGAGTACCTACCTCGCCGGGTGATTGCGAAGATTATACTGGTTAATTCATGCAAAGTGCCTGGAGTAGTGCCTAGCACATAGCCCTATGGACGTGTTTTCTATTATTTGAGTCGGGTTGAAATGTGTGGTTTTGACCCAGTTCCTGCCTTATTTCAGTCCCCAAGCCCACAGCGTCGTGACTCCCCTCAGGTTTTTACTCCGCCCAGACGGTCAGTGTGGTCCTGCCTTCAGGGAAATTGACCACGCCCAACATGCTCGTCACACCCACCTCCCTCTCTGATCTGTTCCCAGAGTTGACCCCTCTTGATAATTGACTGCTCCCCCTGAACCTTCGCCTCGGGTCCCCCCAGGCATTCTACTGAGATTACTTTATCAGGTTCCAGTCCCAGGGTACAGTCCCTTCAAAGCCTCCTGGTTGGCTCCGCCCCCTGATGGTTGACCCCGCCCAACCGTGGCCCCGCCCCTCTGGCCTAGTACCAGACTCGCTCCACCTGCTTCTTGCAGCTAACCTGCCACCAGTGATCCCCACCCCAGGCTCTGATTCTGCCAGGCTAACACTCTGCTCGTGACCTCAAATCTCAATCATGCCCGTCCTTCTATTCCCCTATTCCCTGTAGAATGTCCTTTGAGGCTTCTGTCCCGCCCCCACCCCTGAGAATCAATGGAGACTCTCTTACCTTAATGGCCACGCCCACAAGCCTGGCTCCTCCTTAAGTTCCACCCCGGCTTACCCAAAGGACCCAAACCACTCACTTCCCCCAAGTCCTAGTCCAGCCTCTTAAGGAGGCCCCCCAATGTCGGTCGCGCCTTTCCAGGCCTTCCACTTGGACCATGCCACCTCAAGATTGGTCTCTCCAAGTTTCCGTCACTGTCCCCGTGTTCGGAACTAGATGCCCTCTCTCTAAGATATCACCTCGTGGCCTGGGGCATCACCCCAAATTCCCCATCCCCTCTCCCACGCCTATCTGGGGTCCTGGCCGCACCTCTGTGACATAACCCCGCCCAGACACCTACCCTTCCTTTTTGGCGCTACAATTGCTGCTAGAAGATGTGGTGCGGCTGCGGGGGTCCTCGCGGCGCACCGAGGCGAGGCGCTCTGGTGATAAATAGCGGCGGGCACTGCGAAGAGAGAGTACATAGTTAGGAGCCTATGAGGTTAGCAGGCTGGTGTTCGAGGCGGGCGAGAATCTCCTGGCACTTTCCATTGCTGGAGTTCGGGCTCTTGAGCCCATCCCTCGTTGTATAAACATCCTCCGTCTCCCACTGGGTCTTGGAGGAGGCTAAGGACTTCAGCTTCCGTGCCTTACCTGCGCCCGGAGGTCGTCGCCTCCTTCTTGGGGGAGGATGGGGAGGTGGCATAGCCGCCCACGCGCCGCGGGGGTCCCGCGCCATTGAGGGGCGTCCTGGTGGGAAGGCCTTTCAAGAGCTGACACACTAGAGGATGGGGTTAGAGGACGGAAGTTGTGAGTATGAGGTCCAGGTCCTGACCTCCCCATCTCATCCCTCGGGTCTAGCAAAGATACCTGAAGCTGTGGTGCCTAAGCGTGGAGGCGCTCGGCCCTTGGGGGTTCCCCGCGCGCGCAGCGCAGCACCCTGCTCTTCGCATGCCCGCAGGCGACGCAAAGCGTCAGCCAGCGCCGCCTTTAGGACCGCGAGCTCGTCTTCCTGCAGCTGCAGCCGCTGCTCCAGCGCCGACACGCGGTCGTCCACCTCCATGCCGCTCGTGCCCGACAAATTGTCATCTGGAAGGAAGGGTAGCGCTGGCTCCGGGGGCCACTCCGGAGCTCCAAGGTTTAAGGTGTTCCCCGCGTCCCCTACCCCCCTCCACCTTCCCGGATTAAAAGAGGGGCCAGCCACTGCCCCTTCCTCTCCCTCAACCTGTGGCTGGGACGCTCGCAGATGGGCCAGGAAGAGGGCTCCGAGGGGGAAGGAAATCCCCACTGCTCTCAGATCTAGGCCCCCACACTCTTCTGCCCGCCCTGGAGGTGTGACCTTAGGGAAGTCCCTTCCTCTCTTACATTCTAAGATTCTACCAGTCAAGAGCCTGTCGGCTCTGATTTCAAGATTTTATGAGTAAGATGCTACATTAACTATGAGTGATATCAATAATTTTATCTTTATTTAAGCCGGCTCCACGCCCAACGTGGGGATTGAACTCACGACCCTGACTGAGATCAAGAGTTGCCTGCTCATGGCGCTTGGGTGGCTCAGTGGGTTGAGCCTGTGCCTTCCGCTCAGGTCGATCCCAGGGTCCTGGCATGGAGCCCTGCATTGGGCTCTCTGCTCTGGCAGGGAACCTGCTTCCCCCCACCCCCCGGCCTGCCTCTGCCTACTTGTGATCTCTGTCAAATAAATTAATAAAATCTTTAAAAAAAAAAAGTTGTCTGCTCATGAGCCAGCCAGGCGGCCCCATACCAATATTTTTTTAAAAGATTTTATTTATTTATTTGACAGAGATCACAAGTAGGCAGAGAGGCAGGCAGAGAGAGAGGGGGAAGCAGGCTTTCCGCAGAGCAGACAGCCCGATGCGGGGCTCGATCCCAGGACCCTGGAATCGTGACCTGAGCCGAAGGCAGAGGCATAACCCACTGAGCCACCCAGGCGCCCCCATACCAATATTTTTTAAGTGACACCAACTTATTTCTAGTGACACTAAAGTTCTAGAACTGATCCTCAATATTCTCTAACGAATACCAACATTTTATCGCAGGTACTAACGTTTCCTTTCTGTTTCTTAAGACTTTCCAAGCCAAAAGATCATGCCTGGTCCCTCCCCTTCCCATTCTCTCCTCACCTTAGGCTACGACCCCAGAATCGGCTGCAAGGACAGAGTTTCTGCGGCCCCTAGCGGTAGACTTGGGGGTTGCAGGCAGCGCATCACAGACCCAGGAGACCCACGGGAAGGAGATGCGGGCAGGGACCTGACAACCAAACTCTCTATCCCAGCAAGAGCTTCTCTCCTGTTCGTCTTCCTTATTTCACTTCTGTACCCCACGCCCCAGATTCGGCTCTCCCACTCCTCTCCAGCCCATGGGTTCAACCAAATAACTCCTCCATAGCTCCCCACCCAGCCCATTTTCCCGAAGTGGGAGGGGTGGATGACTGAGACGTCCCCCTCCACTCTCCCTCCCAGACCACTCATACCCAGACTCATTGCTGGCAACAACCGAGGAAGTCCTGGCTCCCAGCAGGGTGAAAGTAAAGGCGGTGTCATTAACAGGGACGGGGCGTGGAGGTCGCACCTGCCATCCCGCGTCCGTAGGCTGCCCCGCCCGCCCGCTGGGCTCCGCACTGCAGCCGTCCGTCCCTCCCCTCCCCCCCCCTTTCTGGCGGCCCAATCGCCAGCCTGGCCTCGCCCGCCCTGCCTCCCACCAGCGCCTCTTTGGTCCGGTGCTTGGACCTGCAGAGGAAGGTGGGGCCTCCCGAAGTCGGAGGAAGGGAGCTGTCAGGACTTAGAACTCTAAGGGAAGGGACTCTCAGGGTCCCGCTGGGATCACGTTTTCCAAAGGAGGAAACTAAGAACGGAGGCTGGGGGTGTGTGCGGAGACTAATACGGTCACTAGGTGAAGGGGCAGGAGGGGCCCATGACCTTGTTGTGCCAGACCCCCTCTTACCTACCACTACTGATACTACACACACCCCCAAAAAAGGGGAGGGGAGAGAGAGAGGACCCTTATGGCGGTATAGGGAGCTTACGGACTGTTCCTGCGAAACACTTAGCACTGTTCACTTAGGACTGGTTTCCTGGCTCCTGGTACGGTGCTCAGTAAATCCAGAATATAATGAACTATTATTATGGTACATACTGCTCCAGGCAACCCTAGTAATGGTGGTATTACTTCCATTGTAGGAGGAGGGGAGGAGGAAGGGGGTTGAGGCCCAGAGAGATGAAGTTACTTGTGCCTGGACATACAGCCTTGCAGCAGCAGAACAAGTATTGGACCCAGGCTGCTCCTTAAAGGGGCAGAGGAGGCCAAAATGAGCATCTTGTCCTCTGCCAACTCCAGCGTGACCAGGGGAGTGAGCCTTCAAACCGGAAGATAGTCCCTTTTCAGGGCCCCCTGAGAAATGGAGGTGCTTTCACCTTGGTCCTTCAAGTCCCTACCCAGAGAGGCCAGCTGCGTTCTGAGGCCTTGGACCCATCCCCCCAGCCCCCCTAAACTCAAATCCTCTGGCTCCCACCTGAGCATCGCGCCCCCCCCCAGCCCCAGCCCTTCTGCCCAGAGACCAGCCCTGCCTTCTCCGTCTCCCCTCCCTTCCACCTCCCCTCCACCTCCAGCTCCCCTCTTCTAGGCCTGACATTCACAGTGGCCCTTCGGGTGAAAGGAAGGGGTGTCTAGGAAGAAGGGGTGAGTCCTAGTGGGTAGAAGTGGTGGAGCCTGAGGATTTGGGGGTACAGTGGAGGCTAAATCCTCTGGTCATTCTACCTGCTCTCACACCCAGCCCACAAACTAACCCCCAATCCCACCTCCCCCTAATCTGTCAGTCCCTCTGCCAGGAAGAAGGAGGAGGATCCCAGAGGACTGAGGGGGAAAGAGCAGAGTTCCAGACCTTCAGGCCTGCCCCCTCCAACCCCAAGCTCCTGAAGGTTCTGCCGGCTCCTCTTCATCCAGCTACCTCGGGAGAAGGGGAGGGTAGAAGCAGGTGGGGGACTGGGATTGGGGCTTTGGGGATCAGGGACCTTGCTCTGGGGTCAGGGTCCTTTTGGGGGGGCGATAGGAAGATCTTCAGCAAGGAGCGCGGATGGGGACTTGGGAGGAGGAGGTTGGGGCAGGAGGAAATGGGTCCAGCCCTGGGCGGAGCCAGGGTCGGAACTGAGGAGGGGTCTCACCGTTGCAGTATTGAAGCAGCGAGGACGTGTCGTAGAGGCCGCAGAAGGCCGGGCCGCGCTCCGCCATCGCCCCGCCACAGCCACCGCCGGCCCCCCCGGCCCCAGCCTGGGATCGGTCCCCCCCTCCAGGCCCTGCCTCCCGTTGCCATAGCAACGCCCTTCGTTCCAGCATCCCCGTCTCGGCCCGCCCGGCATCAGGCGGCCGGCGCCGGGCCTGGCATCGGGGTCATCCCCCAGGATGCCAAGAAAGGGGGGTCGGGACACCCCTTGCCAGACCCCCCAACACAATCCTTGAACCGGGATTGGTTGAGCCTAGATCCCCCTAGGTACCGTCTGGTCCCGCCCACAACCGTCGCGTACTCTCCCTAGACCCCCTCCTCGCCAGTTCAGGACCAATGAGAGCCTGTCGCGCAGGCCCCTCAGCCAATAGAGATGCAGAAGGGTAGGAAGGGGCAGGGCCCTCCCTGCTTTTCAGCCTGAAGCGTAGCCCCCGGCTCTGAGAGGAAGAGAGGGTGGAGGAAGACACTCCCATAACCCCCCAAACCTTCTCCTTAATCTTTTACTGAATTTCCCAAAAGTCGCAGGACTGGGCTAGACCCTAGAGCTTCAAATCTGCCTAGATATCCGCTAGCTCCGCCCTCGAACTCTAATACTTAGAGTCCTTGTTTATTCGATGTAGGCCCGCCCCCAGGTTCTTAGCTCCACCTCCAGAATCCTGCGGGAGCTGAAGTTCGATTCCTGCCCCCAGAGTCTTTGGCACCGCCCTCAAGGTATCCGAGAGCCGGGGTACTTGGCCCGGAGCCCTTGACCCTGCCTTCTTTAGCTCCGCCCCCGGGTTTAGCCGCACACCTCTCAAGTCTGATAATCGCTCCCCAACCTTTCCTTCCGCTTTCTTATCGACTGTCCCTTGGTTCCTCTCCGAAATCCCTCGTCTCCCGCAACTTCATTATCCAGTCCGGGTTTTGACATAGGCTCAGCTGTCACGCCGGGAGGGCTGGCGGTGTCAGTCGGAGCTGGCTCTGTCGTTGGGAGGGGTGGGGAGGGGAGAAAACCTGACAATGGATTTCAAGAACTGTGGACCACTTTCCCCCGGTTCCCAACACCTAATTTTGACCAGACCATGTTGCACAGGAAGGAGAAGAGACCCCAAAGCGGGAAGAGATTTACAGGACACACAGACAGACAGTGAAAGTCCCGGGCTTTGGGAACGGATGGACCCGAGTTGAAATCCTGACTCCAGCCGTTTCTGGTTGTGACCCTGAGCCTCAGTTTCCACACCTGAAACGTGGGCGGTCATATCTTGCCTACCTCTCTCATTCATTCCAAAATGTTTAGGGCGCCTGTGTGACTCAGTCGGTTAAGCGTCTGCCTTTGGCTCAGGTCATGATCCTGGGATGGAGCTCCGAATAGGGCTCCCTGCTCAGCGGGGAGCCTGCTTCTCCCTCTCCCTCTGCCGCTCCCCCTGCTTGTGCTTTCGTGCTCTCTGTCAAATAAATAGGTAAAAGCTTTAAAAAAAAGTTTACTGATTTAAAAAGTGGGGGGAACAAAAATGTTTACTGAGCATCTAGGATGTGTCAAGCTCTGTTCTATGTGCTGGAGTTTCATTAGTAACCGAGTTAATGACAGAATTTGCTCTAATTGATCCTGCAGGGTGATGGAAGAGGTAAGCCATCATACACAAAACAACTAAGTAATAATAGCTAACATTTATTGAGCATTTACTACATGCCAAACACTCAGTTATCTTCACCACAAGCCCTGTTTTCACCACCATTTTACAGATGAAGAAACAGGCACCGAGTTGGTAAGATAATTTCAGAGCCTGGTATTCCAGAGACAAGAAAGAATGTTATGACCAAGGACAGGAGGGTGAGGCTAATTTAGGGAGAGTGGGGTCAGGGAAGGTCTCTCTGAGGAGGTGACATTTGAGCTGAGATGTAAATGACAAGGAAGCGAAGTTGTTGGGGGACGGGGAGCTTTCCAGGCAGAGAAATGCATGAAGTTGTTGGGCGGGGAGCTTTCTTTTCTTTCTTTTTTTTTTTTTATTTTAAGATTTTATTTATTTATTTGACAGAGATCACAAGCAGGCAAAGAGGCAGGCAGAGAGAGGGGGCGGGGGAAGCGAGCTCCCTGCTGAGCAGAGAGCCCAACACGGGACTTGATCCCAGGACCCTGAAATCATGACCTGAGCGAAGGCAGAGGCTTTAACCCACTGAGCCACCCAGGCACCCCATCTCCCATCCATTTCTCAGGGAACACCTACTACAAAAGGCACCAAGGTCAATAATGAGTTCAAAGTGATGGCCAAGGTAGATGTGGGCCATTATCCTTCTATGATCAAAGCTGGTTGTGTTATTGACAGAAACAAAACAAGAACCCAGATATCCTGCCTCCCAAATGCCCACTTCTCCCACCCTCTACCTCCACAAGCTCAGAACTCTCCACTGGCCGCATTGTGCTAAGGGCTGTTACTGGCGTGCCCCCAGAGGCCCCCCAGTGGGAGCCCAGAGTTCAGATCCTGCAAGCTCCGTGTGTTGGGGAAGGGGTGTGGAACCACAGGCAGATGGAGTTCACCCAGGTGTGTTGTATGCTTGTGTGTATGTGTGTGTTGCGGCGGGGGTGGGGAGTGGGGGGGGAGGTGACACACAAAGATGAGTCAGTCCTTGCCCTCCAGTGGTCAGGATTCCCGTGAGCTCAGTGACCTTGGCCCAGATAGCTTTTGCTTCTCTGCAAAATGGGAGCCATTCTAGCACCCATTTCCCAGGGGAGAAGAGCAGGTTCACTGAGCTCAGGCCTGTCAAGTGGCTTTTGGGTAAGACTAATGGAGCGAGTTTTATTACAAGTGCTTTCACACGGAGATGTCAAAAGCCTGGAAGATGGGAGTGGGGAGGAGGCAGCTCTGCTTGGGCGGAGCGGGCACTCCCTGGCTGGCTTCGGATTTTCTCTCTGCCTCTAGGTTTCCTTCTCTGGGCCACTTTTCTCTCTTCTCTCTCTGTCTCCCTTTATGTCTCTGGAAATGGGTCCTTGATCCCTCACTTATGAGCCATGTCCCCTTGAGCAAGTGACCTCCTTTCTCTGCTACTCCTACTTCCCATCCTACATTGTTTTTCCATTGCTTTATTTCCCCCGTCTTTCTGATTCTTTCTTCTTTGTGTTTCTCTTTCTCTCTCTCCTTCTGTTAATCTTTCTCCCTGTTTGGGTCTACTGGGCTGGGCAGAAGGGCCAGGCCCCTGGGAGCCCCCAGCATGGCCAAGGACAGTACCTGATACATAACAAGTACCCAGTAAAATGAATAAAACCCTACTCTGGGCAATGCTGGGGCCCCAGAAGCCACTGAGAGAGCCGGAATCCTGTCCTCGCGAAGCTCAGAGTCCGGGAGAGGAAGTAGTTATTTGTTGAATGGATGCATGAGTGAGTGAGTTAACTCTCAGGCAGGCTTGGGAAACAAAACAAAAATTGGGTGGAGGCACTTGAGGCACAGAATACTGCTGGAACAAAGGTCAAGGGCGCAGGAAGAGTCCAAAGAGCTGGGACATCTCGGAGAGAAGGCTGAGGAGTGCGGCAAGGGGCTTGGAGGCCACGGAAGGGAGCCGGAGCTTCCCTCCTGAGGGCACTGGGGAGCCATGGCAGGTTCTAAGCTGGAGAGGGACTGGGGCAGTTTGTGCTTTAGCATCACCACTCTGGCTGCCTAGCTGTCCTATGGGAGGGGGTGTTGCAAATGGGAAAAAAAATGGGGTGTGACTGCGGAGAGAGGGGCCCTGGACCGGGCAGGGGCTGGGGGAAGATTCTAGAAACCTGGAGGAAAAATGCCCAGACCCGCCGGCTCTTCTTGCTGCTGGGAACGGAGGTTCGCACGACCACCAGGGGGCAGCCAAGGCTACAGGTTTGAATCTCTCTGCATCTTTTCCGAGGGTGGGAAGGTTTACACCTTGCTTTGGAGAAGGTGGGGGATAGGGGTGAGTAGGAGCTAACTGTGCCCTCCCCCCACCCCGCCTGAGAGCCCCTCTGCTCTCCTGCCCCCAGCCTGGCCTCTCGGGCCCCTGGAGCCCCCACCCCACCAGCAGGAGATTATGTCAACACAGCCTCGCTGCTTCTAGCCAGGACAATATTTGCCCTGAGAATCCGGGAGGTCGCTATGGAAACAAGAGGCAGGGTGTGGGGGGAGCACCCCTTCTGGGAAGAGGGCAAGGGGTGCTGCGCATCTCTGCCTCATCTCTGACTGTGTCTTTGGGAGAGTTTACCCCCAACCCCATCTGTCTGCATTCCAAATCTCTGTCTGGATCATCTCTTCATCCCTAGCTCTGTCTGCGGGTCTCTGTCTCTCTGGTGGGCTATCTCTGTGGGTCTCTGTCTCTGTTCTTTCCTGTCTCCCAGCTCTAGGCTTCCCCATGTCTCTGTCTCTCCCTAGGTCTCATGTCTCTACGTCTCCGTCTCTCTTTGGGTCTTTGTCTCTGTCTTTCACTTGGATCCCATGTTTGTGTTTGTCTCTTGAGCCCCTGTCTCTGGATCTCTGTCTCTTTTCTGTCTCTGGGTTCCTGCGTTTTCTGGATCCTATTTGTGATTACACATAGTGTGTGTCTCTGTGGGTCTCTGTCTTTCAGGGCTCATCTATCTGCAGTTCTGTATCTCAGGGGGGGCCCCCCCTCAGCCTCCCATTTCTGGCCTCAGTCCCCATGGGGTGCCTCCGCTCCCCATCTCTCTCTGCCTCATTTCTCCTGTACCATCTGCTGGCACTCCGGGCCCCTGCCTGCTCCCCACAGGCTCTGCTTGGCCGCAGCCCCAGCGGGGCAGACGCAGGCCTTCCAGCAACTTCCCTTGAGGGGCACTGCCTGCTCCTTGCTGGGGGGTGGGGCGACAACGGCACCCCGCAAAGATCCAAGACCTGAGGCAATGGAGGGAGAGAAACTGAGGGACCCTGAGCGCTGACAGGAGATGGGACAAGGGGAATGGAAAGGAGAAAGGTTAAAGATGGGAAAAAGAGAGACCCGGAGAACAGAGGTGTGGGATTCAGAGAGGGCTGTGTGTGTGTGTGTGTGTGTGTGTGTCCCTCCTGTCCCCTCCCCAGACCCTGGGAGACTGCAGAGGACCCAGAAGGGCTGAGTGCACAGAGGGCCAGTCAGGGACCCAGGCAGCACACCTCTTGTGCACCCCATGCTCCCTTCCCACCCCCCCACCCCCGCCCCGGGGTTCCCCGCAGGGCTGCGGGTGAGGAACCTCTGAGCACAGCAGAGTCCTGGCTCATTCACCTCTCCTCAGGCCCCATCATTCAGGCTCACTCTCCCTCCATCCTCCCCGTCTTCCTCTCAATGTGGCCTGCGCTCTGTCCCTGTCCCCCTCCCCTATATTTGTCTCTGTCTCTCTCCCTATCTCTCTGTCTTTCTCTCTCTGTGTATCTTTCTCTGTCTCTTTCGATCTCTTTCTCTCTCTCTGTGTACTTCTATGTCTCTGTCTCTTTCGATATCTTCCTCTGTCTCTCTTGGTTTCTCTTGTCTCTGTCTCTTCCTGTCTGTCTGTCTCTGGTCTCTCTGGGCCCATAGTTTCCCTTCCTGTCTCTCTCACCACCTCAATTACTCTCCACTGCTTTCCCCTTCCCCAGTCTCTCTCCTCCCCCTTCCTAGCCTCCCCCAACGGTCCCAGCCCTAGCTGAGTGCCCCCACCCCCTCCCTTGGCTCTCTTGGGGCCAAGGACGGACGGACTCCCTCCCAAGCCCAGCCTCTCCCCGAGGTGCTTGGCTATCTCAGACCCCTCTCCCTCTCCATTCCGTGAACCGAGCCTTTCCCAGGACCCAGAGGGCGTCAGGAATGTGGGGCAGAGAGCAGGGAGGCCAGCTGGAGGCCAGGGAGCCACGACCACCCCCCTGAGCAGCCCCCCTCTCCCAGACTTGTCTCCTTCCCACTCCTGGTGCTGGACCTTGCATCCCCCCTACTCCCTGCCCCTGCTGGCACCTCAGAGCCTCAGTTTCTCCTCTGCAAAGTGGGCACATTCACCTCTGCCCCACTTAGTCCCTAGGTCCCAGGGGACCGAGTGCTCCTGAGTGTTACAAGTTGACTAATGTGCATGCATCCGCGGCTTGTATTACTGGGAGATGAGAACATAGAGAACCGGCACTGGGTTTCTAAGGCTTTCCCCTCCTGCACAGATGCTCCCCGTTCCCCCTATTTTAGAACAAAGGAAGAGACTGGAAGTGGAGACTGTGGGAAGGTGTGTGATTTGGTGGCGTCTATGACCGTGAGACCCTGTGTGGCTGTGGGTTCGTGTGTGATGGTGGCATGATGGGGTGTGATCCTGTGTGCATCCATGGGGCTGCATGGGACGCCATGAGGGTGGCAGGGCGGCATGTGATGTGTGTGTGACTCTGTGGGACTCATGAGCACGGGTGAGGATGGGGAGCAGAGTCGCATGTCCCTACCACCATGGCACTCAGTGTGACCCTGTGAGGGTGACAGCGTGAGAACATGACACCCTGAGAGTGTGGGCCTTATTGACAGGGAAAGTGTGTTGTTCTGGTGTGGCTGTGGGCTCTGGGGACCGTGGGAACTGGGAGATCTCCGTTGATGGGTAATGGTTGTATGACCTTGTGTGGGGCCTGCAGCAGGGGAGGGCAAGGATTAAATGCGCAAGGGACCATGTATTGGTGTGTGTATGTCACCATCGGGGTCATCCTTCCAGCCTCTGCCCCATGCCCAAGCCTGTGCTGAACAGCTCTGGGGACCCAATGGGGACCGCAGGCCAGTGGGGAGACGAGACCTAGTGATTGTGCGACGGACACGGTGTCACAAGAACTGTGGGAAGCCGTGATTTCGTGGCTCTGTGAGCGGAGTCCAGGCGCAGGGCTGTGTCGCTGTCAGCCTGGGGGGGAGACCTCGGCTCTCTGAGTGACAGCGGCTGTGTGCCCTGGCCGGGTGGGATGGGCGCGACAGTGGGAGAGACTGTGACCCTGGCTCCGTGACTGCTCGTGACTGCTCTTCGACGCGACGCCGAGTGACTCTGATCCTCGTGCATCACTGCCCCTCCTCCCAGGTCTCTGCCCCCGAGCTCCCCCTCCTGCTCCCTGGCCCCGCCCTCTCCCACCACCCCAGGCTGTCCCCTCTTCCAGAGCCCAGGCGAGGGAGGCTAGAGGCGGTAGCAGAGGCGGCATCGGCTGGAGCGAGTGATCAAGAGCAGATCTGGGACAGGTGAGGGTTTTCCCGATCCCAGCCCGTCCCTCCGCCCCTATGTTCCACTCAAGCCTCTGGGGTCCCTGTTTCTCTGTTTCTTCGCCCTGCCTTTGTCTCATTGTCTCTCTGTGCCTGTGTTCTCTCTTCTCCGGTCTGCCCGTCTCTCCATATCTCTGTCTCCATGTCTCCCCATCTCTGTTTAGCCTCCGGATGGCTCTGTTTCTGTACCTTCGTCTCTCCTTGCCCCATTCTCTGTGTCTCTCTCTCTGTCTCTAGCCCCTCTTTGTCTCCTAGCCCACACTGTATCTGTCTTTTGCTCTCTGATCTCTTGCTGTGTGTCTCATTCTGCTCAGCCTGTATGTCTCTCAGTCTCTATTTCTGTTTCACCCATTTCTGGGGCTCTGAGATCTTCTCTGCTTCCCCTCTTCTCCACAGGGTGCTGTGGGGGGAGGAATTGGGGTTAGACTAATTTTTAGGCATCTGGGCCCCTGCAAGCCCAGGCTCTGACTCCTCTCTGGTCCCTAGGGAGAGGGTTGTTCCGTTGACCCTGGGCTTCAGGCACAGCCAGCAAGTTTTATAGGGTCGGGATCCTATTTGCCATTTGAGAACCCTCTGGGCTCAGACAGCGGGAACCCTGAGGGTCCCTCCAAGCTCCACGCCTGATGGTTACTGTGCCCTCCTCTCCCAGGCAGTCCCCCAGATTCTCCAGAATCTCTAGGTCTAGACTCCCGGTGACATTAGCGCTTCCGCCCAAGGCAGCTCTAGGGCAACCACGCCCTCAGCAAACACCCCCCTTCCCCTGCCGCTGCCCCAGCAACAGTTGGGGGCGGGCCTGGGAATCACGTGCTGGATCTTGGCCGCTCCCACTCTCCCCCTACCCCTCAATTCACCACTCGTGGGGGTGGGGGGGGGGCACTGCCTCCTAGTCCGCCTGTTCGAATCGCGGAGCGGGTGGCGCCCGGGCTGGAGGCGGAGGGCGGAGGCTCCTCACTCTGTGCCCTGACCCTCCAGGCCGGACTGCCCCTTCTAGACCAGCCCCTCCGCCCCCGATGCCCCGCCGCCCTCACGATGCTGAACTGCCCGCCTTGGCGGCTGCTACTGCTGCTCTCGTGGTGGGGGCCGCTGCTCCGGAGGGCGAAGGTGAGGACCCTGACGAGCCATAGGAGTCCAAGGCTAGGAGGGAGGTCTGGGGACAGTTTTAAGGCTTCCCCCGCGGCAGAGAGACTTTTAAGACTGCCCACCTGTGCAGATTCAAGTTGTTTCCAGTCTCTTTTCTTTCCCCCTCAAATCCTCTTGATCATTTCCAGCCGCTCCTTCCCCTAATTTTACTGAAGGTTTTCAGCGTACCCCCCCCCACCCCGCCCCCGTAACTCTCCTGGTCTAGGCATCACTTAAGACCTAGAAGAGGTTTCTAAGTCACCCAAGACTCCCGGACAGAACAGGGCAGCCCCTTCAAGTCTCTGTAGGGTGTTTCTAGCCCACACGAACCGTGCTGCCTAGGATCGGGGGTCGGTCGGGGTTGTGGGGGGCCTCCCTCCTCTCTTTCCATAGACAGGCTCTGTCGGGCAGACGGCGGGGGAGCTGTACCAGCGCTGGGAACGGTACCGCAGAGAGTGCCAAGAGACGCTGGAAGCCTTGGACCCCCCAGCAGGTTTGACTAGGGGGGCGGAGACTGGGGGGCCGGGGAAGGACTGGGGCTGAGAGGGGTGTGCTTGAGGCGGGGCTAGGATTGACGGACGGAGCCTGAGGAAGTCTGGGGTAGAGGTGGGCTGGGTCGGAGTGGCCTGTGTGATGCTTGGCTTCGGTGGGAAGGACCTGGACCTGAGTGGCTGGGGAACTGGGGCACAACTTGGATTAGTGGTAGAAGCCGGGGCAGAAGCTCGAAATGGGCGGAGTCTCCGGCAGGGCTGCAATCAGGTGGGTGGAGCCTGAGTGGACGGTGGATGGGGCGGGGCCGGGGGGGTGTCTGGTGGGCAGGGCTGCGACGGAGCCGGGGACTGGACCACCCCAGGTGGGCGGGGCCAGGGCTGAGCTTGCTTGGGGACCGCGGAGAAGCCTTGGGCTGTGTGCAGTCCATCCACCCGATGTCTGGCCTCGCCGCCCACCTCAGGCCTCGCCTGTAACGCGTCCTTCGATATGTACGTCTGCTGGGACTACGCTGCCCCCAACGATACTGCCCGTGTGTCCTGCCCCTGGTATCTGCCCTGGCATCGTCATGGTGAGGCGTCCCCTGGACCCCAGGCCCACCCCTGACAAAATTAGCTCCTGGCCCTTCCCTAGACACCACTCCCAGGAGTTTGCCTACACTTGATCTCCAGCTCCTCTCTGTCCAGCTGGGTGTCTCCTCCTGCCTGACCAACCCTGGCTCTGTCACTTAATACCCCCTCTCTGTCTCTGTATCTCTCTGAGGACCACAGGGTTCTTATTTTCTCTGGGCATCTTGGTCTTCCTGTCCTAACTAGCTGTTTGGCCTACAGCAATTTACTTAACTTCGTTATGCCTCAGCTTCCTCTTCTGTAAGATGGCATTGATAACGGTATCATTTTTATAGGCTTGTTATGAATATTAATTTAATTAATACACATAAGGGTTTATTATCAGCACATCACTTTGGCTATCTCTGCCTTTGTATTCCTTTTGTCTTTCTGTTTCATTCTCTGTGCCTCTGACCCCTTCTTTTGTTTCCCCCACAGTGGCTGCAGGCTTTGTCCTCCGCCAGTGTGGCAGTGATGGCCAATGGGGACCTTGGAGAGACCATTCGCAGTGTGAGAATCCAGAAAAGAATGGGGCTTTTCAGGTAAGAAGCAGTGAGGGATTCAGATCAGGAGGTGCAAGGAGAGATGAAAAGGCAGCTGCCTCAGGCCAAGCCTGAAGTCCCTTATACTATTCAAGATTCTAGGTTCCAAGCAATAGAAACCCAACTTAAACTTGCTGGGTGGAGAAAGAAGGAGAAATGTATTGGCTTCTGTGGTTGAAAAGTATAAAGCATCGGCTTCAGGCACAGCTGGATCTAGGTGCTCAATGATGTTGGGAATCTTTTTTTTTTTTAAGATTTTATTTATTTATTTGACAGATAGAGATCCCAAGTAGGCAGAGAGAGAGGAGGAAGGCTCCCTGCTGAGCAGAGAGCCCAATGTGGTGCTCGATCCCAGGACCCTGGGATCATGACCTGAGCCAAAGGCAGAGGCTTTAACCCACTGAGCCACCCAGGTGCCCCTGATGTTGGGAATCTTTTTGTCTCTCAACATACCATGACTTTGTTTTTCTCTGTGATGATCTCATCTATTCTGTGGGATGGAAACTCCTCATTATTTAGCACCAGGCTCACATCCCACCAACCAAACAAGACTGGGGAGATGGAACTTTGTTCTTAATAGCTCTAACGTAATGTCCCAGGACCGATATTTTGGGTCAAGCATCCAGCCTGCACTAATCACTGTGTATGTATGTGTGTGTGTCTGCATGTGTAGGGGGTTATAGAGAATGCTCTGATTGGCTCATCACACGCTCAGTCCTGGACTGAGGGGCAAAGTTGGCCCCACTCAAGCAAGGGTAGTTGGATCCCCAAGAGAAAACTGGGATGTTGGGCAGGAACAAAAATCAGGGTCCCTTTCTTGTCCTGAATGGAAGCACTGAACTGTTCCTGTGTCCTCCTACCCTCCTGCAACGCCCCCACCCCCCACCCCCGACCCCGACCTAGGATCAACGGCTGATTCTGGAGCGGCTGCAGGTCATGTACACCGTGGGCTACTCCCTGTCCCTCGCCACGCTCCTGCTAGCGCTACTCATCTTGAGTTTCTTCAGGTGGGACCTCCAGCCTTGAGTCACAGCAGCAGGGCATGGGCCTCAGTGTACCCAGTAAGATGGGGTGGTCAGGCTCCACGAGAGACAGGCCTCCAATGGGGTTCTGTGGGAAGGGCTGGGAGGTGATTTAAGGGACTCTGTGTGGCTGAGGACAGGTCTCCAGGGGTCCCCAGACTGTGCCCCAAATCCCCTAGGCGGCTACGCTGCACTCGAAACTACATCCACATCAACCTGTTTACGTCTTTCATGCTGCGGGCGGCGGCCATCCTCACCCGAGACCGTTTGCTACCTCCACCCGGCCCCTACCCCGGGGGCCAGGCCCCTGTCCCGTGGAACCCGGTGAGCAGCACCCCTCTCTTTCTCAAATTGGGATTCTGCCTCCTCTGGTGGGGCCAAGAGGCCGCTAGCCCATTTACTACTTCCTATACCATCAACAGTTTCTCTCTCTTGACCTCTCCATACACATTTGGAGGGGGGCCCTCCCAGCTCAGCCTCCTCCATCACCTGCCCCATTGCCTACTATATGGGACTTTTCCCTTACTTGGCTCTCATTATCTCACCCCTCCCTGGACTTTTCCAGCAAGGAGAGTCCCTTGCTGGAGGTGAGGCTTGGCGAATGGGAGAACCTAACTGGTAGGGGCAGGGATTTGGTAGATATCAATTTGTTACTGTGAGACAAAGGTGGGGGAGGTTAAAGGCTGGGGGCTCAGGTGAGAAAAACTTTCTGGTAGCAAGATGCTATAGGGTGGAGGAATCCCCGTGCTGGAGGGACAAGGGTGACAGGGTGGGAGAAACTTTTTGATAGGTGAAGCAGTTGAGGTCAATTTTTAGAAGGCGATGGGTGGGAGAGGCCATATTTGGGTGCCCCTGTGTGGGGAGTAGGGGGTGGGGGGGAGGGGACTCTGATAGCAAGATGGAAGATACCAGTTGTTAAAGAGGTAAAAGCCGGACAGCTCACAGAGGGGAAGAGAATGGAAGAGATAAATCAATCCCAGACACCATCCTCTGGTGATGCAGAGCGGGAAGTGAATAGTGGCTGGCAGATGGAGGCGGAAGGACGACCAGGTGGAGGAGGAAGGCTTGGGGACACCCTGGAGGCCCTGACCGCCCCCTCCCCCTGTCCGGCCAACCCCTAGGCCCTCGCTGCCTGCCGCACAGCCCAGATCGTAACCCAGTACTGCGTGGGTGCCAACTACACGTGGCTGCTGGTGGAGGGTGTCTACCTACACAGTCTCTTGGTGCTTGTGGGAGGTTCCGAGGGGGGCCACTTCCGCTGCTACCTGCTTCTCGGCTGGGGTGAGCCCCGACCCTGTCCCCTGCCCAGTCCAGCGCGCCTTCACTCCCCCACTCCCCTGCTGGTCTACCTCAGGGGGTCTCCTCCCCTCTCTGGGCTTCTGCCTTCCCACCCCGGCGGGGGAAATTCCGCGGGTCTTGGGCCTGGCGGGGCCCTTGCTGACAGCTGCGGCGGGGTGGGGGGCGGGGGTCGGGTCTGCACAGGGGCCCCCGCGCTTTTCGTCATTCCCTGGGTGATCGTCAGGTACCTGTACGAGAACACGCAGTGAGTCTTGGGGCCTGGGGTGGGGCTTGGGAGGCGGGCGGAGCTTTGAGGGACTCGGGCGGGTTGTGATGGAAACGTGGGTTGGTTTGGAGGGCACATGCGGGCAGGGGCTTGGAGGGGTTGGGTAGGATCTAAAGGAATGATTGTGTTCTGGAAGGGGGGGCGGAATGGGGGCGGAGCCTGTATTGTAGCAGGCTGGGCTTAAAAGGAACGTGGGTGTGGCATTAAGGAAAGTGGGCGGAGCTGGCGAGAGAGGGTGTGTGATCCAGGGAGACGCGGGTTTTTCTCTTAGCTCCACTCTTCCTCCCCCAGGTGCTGGGAACGGAACGATGTCAAGGCCATTTGGTGGATCATACGCACCCCCATCCTCATGACCATCTTGGTACGGCCGACCCTGACTCCATGCCACGTTCTAGAAATGCTCACCCTGGGAAACAGGGCGCCACCCTCTGCCCCCCAGGACAGGATGGGGATGGCTCAGCCTCAATCTCTCCCCCAGATCAATTTCCTCATCTTCATTCGCATTCTTGGCATCCTCGTGTCCAAGCTGAGGACACGACAGATGCGCTGCCCGGACTACCGGCTGAGGTGAGGGAGCGGGGGTGTGGGACGGAAGGGAAGGGGCGGGTGTGAGATGGAGGACCTGGGTCCACACGGGACCACTGCCACCCTCTACCCCCCCAAGGCTGGCTCGCTCTACGCTGACGCTGGTGCCCCTGCTGGGCGTCCACGAAGTGGTGTTTGCTCCGGTGACAGAGGAACAGGCCCGGGGTGTCCTGCGCTTCACCAAACTCGGCTTTGAGATCTTCCTCAGCTCGTTCCAGGTGCTAAGGCGCTAAGGCTGGTGCAGGGGCTATACCCTTCGTCCTGGGGCCCTCCTCCCCAGGCACGGGGTCCACAGTCGTCCAGTGATGCGGCCACTGAATGGGGTGTGAACATGTTCACATGTTCATTCATACATTCTGCACAAAACTGGGCTAGCTCTGTCCTGAGCTGGGGAGGCGGACAGACCAGGAAGCCTCAGCAGCACTGCCCCCTAGTGCGGATGGAGGGCTCTGCAGCCCCGCGCGACCAGGGCCAAGTTCAGGCTCTGCCACTTCACCGCTCTGTGGCCTTCTCCTAGAGTCTGAGCTACGGTGAGGTAAATGGGGTGCCAACGGCCCAAAATGTAAGGAGGCACTCCAAAATTTAAGGCCAACCCTGCACTTGCCGTGCCTGACCCTAGTCACCATGCCGCTTTTCCTTGTCGGGCCTCAGTTTCCTCATCTCTAAGTGGGAACAATACTAATCTCACCTCACAAGGCTGTTCATTCATTAAATTCAGCAGAAATGTATTGAGCCCTTACTTTGTACCAAGCACTCTTGGAGGCCAAGAGCCAAACGGTCCCTAACCTGTGGCGGGAGAGACAGATGCTAAACATGCTATATAAATAAAATATACAGAGTGTCAGACGGAGAGATGTGCTTAGAAGGGGGGAGGGAGCAAGAAAAGAGAGGAGCAGACAAAATATGGGGTTATAAACAGCTGGTGAGAGCCTCACCGAGAAGACATTGGAGCAGAGACCTGGAGAGAATAAGCCAGGCTGGCAAATTTGGGGGGAAAATGTTCCAGGAAGAGAAAAGTCAAGTGCGAGATCCTCAATGTGAGAGAAAGTGTACCCTTCCTGATGGAAGGGCAACATGCCCGAGGCAGTGGGAGCCAGAGGCAGCAAGGGGAGATAGGACAAAGAGGTGAGGTACCCAGGCAGATCCTTGGGCCAAGGGAGTACCTTGGCTTTGTCCCGAGTGAGTCAGGAGCCATGGGAGCAGAGGGATGTGATCAGAGTTAGATTTTTAACAGGATCATGGAAATTAATAACAAGATTTAGAAGATCTTAACATAAAGAATTGATTTGTATTACTTTATCAAGTAACAATAGTAATTAGATTTTTTTAAATTTTATTTATTTATCTGATAAAGATCAGAAGTAGGCAGAGAGGCAGGCAGAGAGAGAGGAGGAAGCAGGCTCACTGCTGAGCAGAGAGCCCAATGCGGGGCTCGATCCCAGGACCCTGAGATCATGGACCTGAGCTGAAAGCAGAGGCTTTAACCCACTGAGCCACCCAGGCACCCCGTAATTAGATTTTATAAAGTTTATATGTAAAATGTATACTTATATAAAGATAATTCTTTTTTTTTTTTTAATTTATTTATTTGTCAGAGAGAGAGGGAGAGAGAGCACATGAGCACAGGCAGACAGAGTGGCAGGCAGAGGCAGAGGGAGAAGCAGGCTCCCTGCCGAGCAAGGAGCCCGATGTGGGACTCGATCCCAGGACGCTGGGATCATGACCTGAGCCTAAGGCAGCCGCTTAACCACCTGAGCCACCCAGGCGTCCCTATAAAGATAATTCTTAAGTAAAATTAATTTATTAATAGTATGTAATATATGTAATAATGTTATAACAAGTTTAAAGTTAACGCTATGTACCAGGCACTCCAGCTTCTTGCATATTATTACAATTCTCACAACCACCACTGTATTATGACCCCATTTTCCAGATGAAGAAATTGAGGCCCAGAGGGGTTAAGTGCTTGCCCAAGTGGGTCAGAAAGTGGGGAAGCAGTTCTCATATCTTGGCAGCCTACCTCCAGGGTCCCCTGTTAACCCCCTCATTGCTCAGCAAATCTGGAAGGGCAAAGGGGGGCGAGGGAGAGGGTGATTGAAGCGGTCTAGGATTGGGGTGGCGGCAGCCGAGGTGGTTTGGGACCCGGTAAGGATCCGAGCTCACTCGGAGGGTATCTGCGCTCATGCCCGCACTCTCCATTTAACCTCTACGCCTCCTCCCGGCAGGGCTTCCTGGTCAGCGTCCTGTACTGCTTCATTAACAAGGAGGTAGGGACAGCCCCGGCTTGCCGCCCGCGCCCTCTGGCGGCCGCTCAGGGAACGGACGGGAGCGCGGGGAACGTTCTGAGCCCCGTCGCCCTGCAGGTGCAGTCGGAGATCCGCCGCTGCTGGCACCGCTGCCGCCTGCGCCACAGCCTCGGGGAGGAGCGCCGCCAGCCACCGGAGCGCGCCTCTGGGACCCTGCCCTCGGGCTCAGGCCCCTGCCCGGGTGCCCCTGACTGCGCCCTGTCCTTGGGGACCCTCCCAGGGCCTGGGGATGAGGCCAGCCGGGTCTTGGAAAGTTACTGCTAGGCAGCGGGATCCTGTGTCCATTCGAGTCCGTTTGTTGTGAGCCTACTGTGTACCAGGCCCAGCATGGAGGACGCTGGAGAAACTGGAGTGCGGTGGGAGGGGGGGAAACAGAAGACAAGGCCCCTGTTCCCCTAGAGTTCACGGGTCATAATGGGGGGGGGTGGGCAGCAAAGACAGATCACGTTAGACACACACTGTGGAATGGCTAATGAGGGAAAATTAGAAGGGAGCATAAGGTGGTCCAGGAGGGCATCTCTGAGGAGGTGACACTTAAGCCATGCCTGCAAGAGGTGAAGGAGACCCTTTGGGAAGAAGATTCTAGGCAGAAGAAACAGCATCTGCAAAGGCCTTTCCACAGCAAAGAGCTTGGCGCTGCCTGAGGAACAGACAGGACCAGGCGCTGCCATGTGATGAGACAGATTACTAGGGGCAGGAGAGGTAGCTGCCGAGGGGTGTGAAGTGGTCTGACTCTAGTGGTATTTAAAGGCAGAACTGAGAATTTGCCACCGCTTCACACGAGGGAAGTGCATCAAGAAAAATCAAGGAAGACTCCTAGGATGGTGGAGAGAGGGAGATGGGGTCAGGGTGGGGTGAGCCAGCAGTGCTTTCTGGGCAAGTCAGGCTGGGAAAAAGGCCCTGGAACTCACAGGAGAGATGAGAAATGGAAAGAGAAATGTGGGCAGCACTGGGGGGTGAGCAGAAAGGAGGGTTTGGTGTGTAAACAGGAGCCATTCAGGGCAGGCCTCAAGAGCTGAAAACAGGACCGCTGCTGGCTGGGGTGGGGTGGGGGGTGGACGCATCTCCCCCCACTCCTGGGCAGCCCCTGGGGAACTAGGAGAACTGGGGAGAAGCTGACAGCCTGTATCTGGACCACCTGTACACACAGAAGATTCTCGCTCCTAAATCCATCCCCCACTCAGATCCAGTTAGCATCGGGGTGTTGTTTTTCTTAGGGGCCCCAGCCCTCGGGAAAGATGTGCCCTGCAGCAGCTGAACGGGAGTCCTTCAAGCTTGGGGTCGTCCTCTAAGGCAGGGGCCTTGTCATTCAAGCATGAGAAACAGCTGTATCTTTGTGCATGGGAGGTGGGTGGGAGATCTTCTTGGCCAGGTCATCAGGAGAAACGAGAGGCGGGCTCCATGCCTGTGAGGGCCTTGCAGTCTCTGCAGCCATGTGCCGCCCCTGTCCCCCCTGCCTAAGAGAAACCCCTGTTGGGATTGTTCATGTGATCTCCCCATACTTAACTATTTACAGTATATACAATTAAAATCATGTGTGTGTGCCAAACATTTTCTGAGGGCTGCTTCTCTAAATGGTAGTGTAGGAAGAGTAAGACTGCAGAAACCAGTCAGGTCCAAACTCAGTTTGGCTACTTGTTAGCTGTACGACTTGGGAAAAATTTCCAGCCTCAGTTCCTACTTCTGGAAAGTGGGTATAATGATGATATCTACATTTTACGGTTATCTGAGATTCCAGTGAGTTATTCTTAAGATACTTCCTGGTGCACGACGCGTGCTTTTCCTGCAATTTCTGCCCTCGCTTTCACCCAATGAAGGAAGAGGTGATTAGAAGCCATTTGGGCGTGGGTGGGTGAAGCCGTGAGGAAACTCAGCCTGAGGCCCAGCAGGGTGCCTGAGGCCGGAACCTGTGCTGCCTGCCCGCAGGGCAGGGATCTGCAGCCAGGACTGAACTCCAGAGCCTGTGCTGTCCCAGCTCCTGCACAAGAATCAAATCCTTGCAGGGGCGGAGAGTGGGGCAGAAGCATCTCCTGCAGCAGCACCTCCTGCCCCTCACATTACACATAACTTGGCTCTGTCATTTCCTGAGTAACCCTGGGCAAGTCACTCACCCTCTCTGGGCCTCAGCTGTCTCACCTGGAAAATGGCTCTAAACCCACTAGATGACTGTTCCCATTAGATGTGGGCCACTCAGTACATGTGCACCTTTATAACTTCACAGCTGTCGCCCCGTGTCAAGCTTCCTCTTCCTGTCACTACCGGACTCATGGACTAACTCAGGATGTGCCTTCCGCAAGTCAGTGTATCCGACACCTCATTTCATCCTGATCTGAGGCCTACAAACTCCCACACCCACCTGGTGTTTGGTCTTATCTGGAGAACAGAGTGAGAGATGCAGGCAGAGACAGAACACAGAGACACGGGTTGGGGAGAACACAATGTGTGCGTATCAGAGCAAGACCAGGATCTTCCTTATCCCCCCACAATATGTGAGAACCGCCCTTCCCACCTCTATCTCCCCACATTGGTCAGAGAATTTCTCCCAGGGGTGAAGAAGTTGTAATTTGAGGCCAGTGGAGCTCAGCGTTAAGCCCTAGGCTCTGGCGCAGGGTGGGGTTGAATTACACCATCACCACTTCCTGGCTGGGTACCCCTGGGGAAGAGTGCTAGCCCCTCTCTGTACCTCAGTTTCCTCCTCTGGAAATGGAGGTCTTCATTAACAGTATCTGCTCACGGTGGCTGAGAAGAGGTCAGATCAGCACAGAGGCTAGGGCCTGGCACCCTAGCAGCTTGGTAGGTGTTAGCCACGATCGCTACCAGTATTTGGGTACTGGCTGCTCTAACTAGATCCTCCTCCTCCTGTCAGTGAGGGCTGGTCGGGGCTCTTCTGGGTGCTGCTGGGTCCCCAGCAGGGCAATACAGACCTGGCAGAGGCGGCGCTCGGGTGGGGTGGGGGGCTGTTTTCTGATTGAACAAATGGAAAAGACTGCAAGAAGTTCTGAGCTAGACCTCAACTTACTGAGAGGGGCAGAGGGGAGGGAAGAGAGAGATGCAGTGATGAGGAGAAGCTAGAAAAGATTAGGAAAGGAAAGGGAGCTCTCTGTATCCAGCCCATTTGCTTCAGATGGGGAACGTGAGGCCTGGAGAGGCAGAGATGTCCTAAACCCAAGCACCCAGCCCCACACCTAGCTGCCTCCCTTCCCCGAGTCTGACCTGCTCACAGGCTCTGGGAACAGAAAGACGCCACTAGAAAAAACACAGGACTTTATTATTCCCATCACAAAGGGCAGGTCTTCGCAGGATGAGGGCAGGAATTCTGACAGCAGGGAGGACGCCCCTACTTGCCGGCGATGAGCGGGTTCCGCAGGACCACGATGACTGAGTCCCCGCGCAGGAACATCTTGGAGATGTAGCGGTCCTTGTTGACTGGCTTGGACTTCTTCTTGCCCTTGCCACTCTTGGGGACCTCGGTCCACATCTCCTTCACATTCTCCAACACCATGTTGCAGTGCCTGGGGTGGGGGGAGGCACCAGGGTTGAGGGAGGAGCCTTCCATCCGCCCCTCTTCCAGCAGCACCCACAGAAGGTGCAGGCCTGGGACCAGGACAGCTGGGGCTCCCACGCCACCTCTGCCAGTCCTCAGGCTGAGGCCTGGGCAAAGAACTTCACCCCTCTGGGCCCCAACGTCCTGCTCTCTAAAATGGAGCCATTCCCAGAGCCCCCCTCATAGGGCTGCCATGAGGATAAGTCAATATGGCATTCTCGTAAAGACTTAGAACAGGGCCCTGGCCCAAGGTAAAGGTAAGCAAAATGGGTCTGCGTGAGTTTCCGAACTCCAAGGACTTCCGAAGGCAGCAGCAAAGGAGCTGCTTCTCTGCGGAACCAGAGGCCCCTGGGGCCTCTGAGGGTACATGGCGCCTCCACTGCCGGCCCGTGTGGTCCCTGTCTCCTCAGGGTGCCAGAGGGACGTGTGTGAGGACAGGAGGGACTAGCTCACTCCATAAGCACTTAAAATGAATACAGCACTGAAGCAAACAGAGGATACCCCTGCCCTGATGGGGTCTGCATTCCAGTTAGGAGAGAAGAAGGCTACACAAGTCAACAGACGGACCCGATACACTGTCAGATTATGTTACCTGCTATGAAGAAAAATTAAAGCCAGGCAAAGGGATAGAAGGATAGAAGGAAATGTTACTGAGTGGCAAGAAAAACAGGAAATAGTTAAGAAGAGTGGGGAAGCTCTGCGCCTTGTTATGGAGTAATATCCAGGAGGGACTGCTGAGTGACAAATGCCAAGTACGCGAGGAAAGTGATTCTTTTGAGGAGAAGAAAGGGGGTAGGAGGAGCATCGATACCGCCCCCTTACCTGTACAATACAGAATCCTGGAAAACCTTCAGAGACGGGGGTAGGGGCAGTGGGGTGACCTGGGTAGACTGGGGACAGGCTACTACTGTTTTTGGAATCCTGTGAACATGTGAGCAATTTAGAGAAAAATAAGTAAAAAAAAAAAAAAAAAAGTAGCGTACCAATATGGAAACATTTCCAAGGTGTACTGTTAAGTGAAAAAGCTGAGGTCTAAAACTGCGTCATGTGCCGTTAGCAGTGAATTAAAAATAAAGGAAAACACCCTCTGTCTGTCGGTCTGATGTCATGTGAGGAGACAGACCTAAGGAATTCGCCATGGAGGGATTCGTCGGGAGGGAAACGTGGGCAGGGAGCAAAGACTCGCTCTTCATTGGGGTCTTTTGTTTCTTTTCAATTTTGCCTCAACTGAATGCACTGCTCCCCCAAGAAAGTAACGTAATTAATACAGTAAGTACCGGGGTTAGGAACGCCTTAGCGCCCTGCAGGGATGCTCTCAGACCACTGGCACAGTGTGAAAACAAGGTGCAGAAGAGCACATGGGAGATTCAGTCTTAAAAACAATTAAGGGGGGTGCCTGGGTGGCTCAGTGGGTTACGCCTCTGCCTTTGGCTCAGGTCATGATCTCAGGGTCCTGGGATCAAGTCCCGCATCGGGCTCTCTGCTCAGCAGGGAGCCTGCTTCCCTTCCTCTCTCTCTGCCTGCCTCTCTGCCTCCTTGTGATCTCTGTCTGTCAAATAAATAAATACAATCTTTAAAAAACAACAACAACAATAATTAAGTTCATGACAGGATGGCATGTCAATTAGACCTCAAGAAAGCTGCTCGCTAACACCATAGAGGGGTCCCTGCATGTGTGTGAGAGTCCAGTGTGGTGTGGCAGGATACATTCTAGGGTGAGAGGCTGGGCAGGGTGGAGAGGTGGGAAACTGATGTGGGGACAAGCAGTAGCAGCAAGGGGAAGAGGAGAGAATTACCTTAAAAAAACAAACAAACAAACAGGGGCGCCTGGGTGGCTCAGTCAGTTGGGCATCTGGCTTCAGCTCGGGTCATGATCCCAGGGTCCTGGGATCGAGCTCCATCAGGCTCCCTGCTCAGTGGGGAGCCTGCTTCTCCCTGTCTCCTCAGCTCACCATCTCTGTCACTTTTTCTGTCTCTCTCTCAAATACATCAACAGAATGTTTGAAAAGGGGGAAAAAAAGTATACATGTAGGGTGCCTGGGTGGTGCAGTCAGTTGAATGGCGACTTTTGGTCTCAGCTTGGGTCATGATCTCACATTGTGAGATTGAGCCCTGCCTTGGGCTCTGAGCTCAGGGCAGAGTCTTGCTTGGAACTCTCTCTCCCTCTGCCCCTCCACCCTAAATTAAATAAATCTTTAAAAAAATGTGCGTGCGCGTGCACACACACACACACACACACACATAAATAAACCACCACCTACTGTGCTGTTGCTAAGTGCCAGGCCCCTCTTCTAAGCACGAAGTCTGCAATCCTCACTGCATCTCACCCCCAGGAGGCAAACACTAGGGTTACCTCCAGCTTCCAGTGCAGGATACCGGGCACAGTGAGATGACATTTTGGTAGTGGCAGAGCCCGTGTTCAAATCCAGGTCTACCTGCCTCCATGGGCTTGGCACTTCCTGTTCTCATTCTCATTGTCCTCGAGAAGAAACAGGCTCAGAGTGAAAAGACCCATTCACGGCCACATAACGGCTTGCAGCAAAAACATTCTAGACTTACGCTTTGCCACACTACTTCCCAAATGCTAACTGAAGCCTGCAGGATATATGTTTACTGAGCGTTTACCACGTGAGCTACTGAGCCAAGGACTCTTCCTACAGAAATCCTTAATCCTCACAACCGTCCTGCAAGGGGTATTTTTATGACGCCCTTTTTGCAGACAAGGACACTGAGGCCCAGAAAGGAAAATCCCCTTGCTGTTCCATCTGGCCGGAGCAGTCGGACTGCAGCTTGCTCCTTCACTGTATCTAGGTCTGACCATCACGGCCTCTTCCTATGGGGCCTCTCGCGTTACAGTCTAGGACAGCACCTTCTTCCCAGCACTCCATACTCTCACTTGGCTTTTCTTTTTTTTTAAGATTTTATTCATTTGCGATAGGGAGCGAGCAAGAGTGAGCACAAACTGGGTCGGGGCAGAGGGAGAGGGAGAAGTAGACTCCCCACCGAGCAAAGACCCTGACGCAGGGCTCAATCTCCTGACCCGAGGATCATGACACGTACATGGGAGCAGATGCCCACCAACGGAGTCACCCAGGCGCCCCTAGCTTTACTTTTCTTATTTACGTGCCTGCTGTCGGCTTCCTGACCTACAGCGTAAGTTCTCTGAGTATAGGACCCATCTTTGCTTTAGTCACTGCTGTGTCTCTGGACCCTAAAAAAAGTACTGGGCACGGGTACTCTATGTTATGATGGCAAAAAGTGATGAAGAGCTTCCTATGTGCCCGAGGCTGTACTGCTGATGACTTCACTACGTGTCGCATGTATTAAGTCACTGAACCTCTGCAACCACCAGAATTAGCATCATTGTATGGAAGAGATAAAGTTACTTGCTGAAGGCCGCCTGGATGCTAAGAGGCAGAGCTGGGACACGAATCCAGGAAGCCTGGCTCCCATGTATGTGCCCAGCACTACTGCACCATACCGCTGGAGGGGCTGCAAGACACGGCAAGACACCATCGCACCTTGAGGTCTGCAGGTACTTATGCCCCAAGACTCTGAAAACCTTGCCTTCAGGCTCCTCACACTGGAGCTGGGACCACATCCCTGGGCTTGGACAGAACACGTTTCAGGACCCCGGCGCTCACCGGTCAAAGGCCTTCACGCGGCCCAGGAGCTTCTTGTTGTTGCGACAGTTGATGAGCACCTGGGTGTTGTTCTTGACTGACTGTGTGAGCACAGAGAGCGGACCCGTGTTGAACTCTTCCTCCTCCCGCTTCTGCAGCTCCTCTGGGGTCATCTCACTCTTGGGCTTGTTGAGGAGGCTCCTGAGTGGGCAAGCATGGAACCCACAGGTGAGGGGGCCCAGTGCTGGAGCTTGTGTGGTCACATGCCCTTGCACTTGGGTGTCTCCCCAACCTTTCCCCAACACTCCCACCCTCCTGCTCAGTCCCTCTCGCTTGCCATCACCTCTCAGATGCTTAACAGACATTGCCAGCCTCACACACCCTCCGTTGAGCTCCAGATCTCCCAACCACCCCCAATCTACTCCATCCACAGCCTTCCTCATCTCCATCCTTCTAGTTCCCTAAGCAAAAAAACTCTGATATGTTTGATCCTTCTCACATCATGCATTCAATGTGCCAGCAAATCCTGTCATCTGTCTCTAAAATATACCCAAAATTTCACCTTTCTTACCATGGCCTAACCTCCATCATCTCTTTCTTCTAACAGCCTTACTTGCCTCCCTGCCTCCACTCATGCTCCCCAACGGTCTGTTTCCCGGAGGAGTCCCAGAGGTTGTATCAAAAAGTAAGTCATGGGATGCCTGGGTGGCTCAGTTGGTTGGACGACTGCCTTCGGCTCAGGTCATGATCCCGGAGACCCGGGATCGAGTCCTGCATCGGGCTCCCAGCTCCACGGGGAGTCTGCTTCTCCCTCTGACCTTCTCCTCGCTCATGCTCTCTCACTGCCTTTCTCTCAAATAAATAAATAAAATCTTAAAAAAAAAAAAAAGTAAGTCATATCTTCTCATGCTTCGAAACCCTCCCATGCCTTCCATCTCTTTGTAAAAGATAAAATCCAAAGTTTTTACAATGCCCTGCATCTGCCCATCCCTCTGGTCCACCAGTGGCCTCCTAGGTGGTCCTTTAAGGTATCTATCAGGCAAACTTTCACCTTGGGCCTCTGCATTTGCTTTCCCTCTGTCTTTACCCTCCCCAGATATCTCTGTGGATCTCAGGGTCTTCAGGTCTTTGCTCAACTGTAGCCTTCTCAATGTGTCCTGCACTGGTTATTAAGTTACTCTCTCTCTCAAAACTGGCACACCCCATTGCTTTTACCCTGCTCTATTGTTTCTTTACTCACAGCTCTGGTCACCTAACACGCACTATGCTTTGCATGTTTATTATCAGTGTATTCATTGCCGGCCTTTTCCACCCCCAAAGCTGCGGCTGCGGAGATTTTTTTTCTTATGGGGCAGGGGTGGTATTCACTGATGTATCCCACGTGTCTAAAGCAGTGCCCGATAAGGGATTGCTCAATAAATAATTGCTGAGTGAATAAATAAATCAGGAAAATAATTTCGGCGACTCGTGAGCTGAAAAAGTCCCGAATGAGGTGAAAAGCCAACCGCCTCCAGCTCAAACTGTCCGGAAAAGTTCCGCACCTAAAGCCGTTATTTCTAAAACTCCACACTCCCGTTTCCCAGGTTCTTTGTCTCCCCTTAAAATCCGTTTTAGTAAGACCAATTATCTGGGAAATCCTAGCCCATTAACGGATAAAGATGCCTTCTCTCTCGAACTCAGGACCCGTCAAAGGCCCCATGCCCGTCCTCAAACTCGTCAGAGAAAGGTGCGTCCTTTACCCCTAAAATCTCTGCCCTCGTCCCGCCTCTGCCCGCCACCGGCAAGCGGCCACATTTACGCCCTCAACCCCACTCCCGCCACCAAAGCCTAGCCTGGCCTCACATGGTAGTAGTGGCCGCGGTCCCAAGTCACCACCGTCTCCTCCGCGTTGCTGCTGCCTCTGAAGGGAGAACGACAGACGGGACATCCGTTTCCGGCAGCCCACTTCCGCTGGCGCCTGCGCGATCCCAACCTGCGGAGGCGTGGCCTGTTGCCATAGCGACCCGCGCCAGCGCCGCGCAGAGGTGGGGTGGAAAGCGTTGCGTAGTAGTTCAAGGTCTTGCAGGACCGTACGGGGCAGATATTCACGACAATGGAGAGAAGGGAAAAACGGATTCGACTCAAATCATTTCGTTGTAGAGCGGCACAGGTTGAAGGAGGGAAAGGACACCCCTTTCCAAATGCCCGCCGGCCCTGCCTTCGGGGGCGCGGCCTCCGCGAAGCCAATCGGCTCCTCGGTTCAGGGACGGGCACCGCCCCTTTTCCTTCAGGGTCTGTTCTATTAAGTGTCTATTGATCTTTCCGACTCGGAGTAACCAATCCTTTGCCTTCCTACGGGAGGGGCGTGGACTTGCGCCTGGGTCCGATGTTTTCCACGATCAAACATTTCTCATTGGCTTCCTTTCCTCCGCTGAGGCGGAGCCTACCCCTTTCGCGCTCCCCTTTGGGGTTGTGCAACTCTCAGGGGAACCAATCCCAAAAGCCCCAGGGAGACAAGGAGGCGTGTTTTCAGGACGACAATCCCCATTGGCTTCACTGACCGAGGGAGGGTGGGATGGTGCAGCCGCTCTTCTTGTTCATTGGTCCGGTGATTCCATGGGGTGGGATTTGGCTGGGCCTAAACTATCAGCGGTCAGGGACCGGTTTCTGGGCGAAGCTGCCATGCCTTCCGGGGGCCGCGGGCGGTCCCGGCTGCGGCTCGGGGAACGTGGCCTCTTGGAGCCACCCTCACCGCCCAAGCGCCGCCTGCTCCCGCGGGCTCACTTCTTGCCCCTGCTTCTGCTGTCCCTGGCCGTGGCCTCGGCGTTCTACACCATCTGGAGCGGCTGGCTCCGCCAGACTGAGGAGCTGCCGCGGGGCCGGGAGCTGCGGGTGAGGCTGGGCAGGGGCACGGGCACCGCGGGAGCCCTCATACCCCGCCTCCCCTTCCCTGCGGTCTCAGGTTGACGTGGCTGTATCGGATGGCCCCAGCCGCAGGTGCTGCGGTCTCCATCGTTAGAGCGCATGCCCGTTGCGGAAAGAACTGAGGCTTCGGGCTTATTCTGCAATAGGTGGTTCTCCCGAAGAGGAAGGGTCCGGAGTAGTAAGACTTGGGAGTTCTGGGGTCCAGTTTGAAAGTCAGCTATTTGGAAGAGTCCTTCCTCTCTCTCGGCCTTGATTTCCGCGTTAGGATTGGGGTGGGCTGGACCTCAGGGGCTTACAGGGACTTTTCCAGAGTCTAGCATTTATCCTGGAAAACTCCGATGCTGGAGTCTCGAATTAGGAGGAAGAACCGGGGTTTTTTAGGGGCGATGGCGTCCGGGTTGGGGTCGGAAGGGAGGTTGCTCTCACGCTCGGCTCTTCCCTATCCCATCCACTCCTAAGGGCCGGTTGATCGGAAGCCTCCCCGAAGCTCGGCTGCGGAGGGTGTTGGGGCAACTGGACCCAGATCGTCTCTGGAACACTTACCTGCGCCCCCTGCTGGTTGTGCGGACCCCGGGCAGCCCCGGCAATCTCCAAGTCAGAAAGGTAAGGGCCCCCACCTCCCAACCCTGGCCCCGCAGCCTGCCAGGGAATAGGAAATAGGCATTCTTCCCAAGATCCCCCAAGCAGCTAAAACGCAGAGTTGGGACTCTGACTGGAGCTAACCTGAATCTAGAGTCCCACGTTGGTAACCACCAGGCTGTATGGCCCTCCGTACTCCCCTCAGAAGCTTACTGTATGCCAGGCAACCGCTCTATGACGTGAGCACCCATGTAATCCTCACTACGCAGATGGAAACTGAGGACCAGAGCAGTTAAGCATTTTGGCCAAATCAAGAGCTAATAAATGTTATACCTAGGGTTTCAATCCAAATTTCAGATTGGCTCCGGGGCTGGCACACTCCCAGAAAGCATCTAGTCATTTGAAGACTTACCCCTAGAGTTCAGATCCCACCTCAGCCACTTGGAGTGTGACCTTGGACTAGTTTCTTAACCTCTCTGTGCCTCAGTTTCCTCAGCTATGAAATGGAGCCATCGACAGTCCCTATTCCTACAGGGTTCCTAAAACAGGGCTTGGCACACAGTGAATGCTGTCGATGAGTGAGCTGGGATTAGCCTTGGCATGGAGAGGCAAGGTCATGACACACTTGGCACTCAGTAGGCCCTCAGCAAAAGCGTGTCAAAGGAATGATTTAAACCAAAGTGGGGATTAGGAGTCAGCCCAAGTGCTCTGCATGGCTCAGGTCACATGGCCCTTCTTCCAACCTCCTCCCCAGTCCCTACCCACCCTCCCACCTCTCTCCTGCCGCTAGTTCCTGGAGGCTACACTGCGGACCCTGACCGCAGGCTGGCATGTGGAACTGGACCCCTTCACGGCCTCGACACCCCTGGGGCCACTGGATTTTGGCAACGTGGTGGCCACACTGGACCCGGGGGCTGCCCGTCACCTCACCCTTGCCTGCCATTACGACTCCAAGCTCTTCCCATCTGGGTCGACTCCCTTTGTGGGGGCCACGGATTCGGCTGTGCCTTGCGCCCTGCTGCTGGAGCTGGCCCAGGCCCTCGACAGGGAGCTGAGTAGAGCCAAGGAGCAGGTGAGGAGGGGGGGAAGGGGGGGGAAACTGGGGCTGCCTTGACCCTAGTCCAAGGCCCCACCCCTCCCTGCCTGGACTTGTCTTTCTATCTCCATTCCATACTTGCAGTCACAGGGATCTTTCCCTCCCCTGAGTGTCAGATCCTGTTTCCCCTCTGCCTAAAACCCTCCCATGGCTCCCACCCCATTGGAGACATAAGCCAGAGTTCTAATAGGGGCCTGGAGCCTCCTTTCCCTCCCGTGTTCCTCCTAACCCCACTCTAGCCACCCACCCACTTCCTCTGCATTCCTCAGACTTACAGGGCTCACTCCCATCCGAGAGCATTTGTACCGACTGTCTGGTCTGGTTAGAATGTGCTTTTCACAGACATCTTCCTGGCTGGCTCCCACCCTTCATTCAAGTGTCCACTCGGATGTCACCACCTCCAAGATGGTTTCCCAGCCACCCTGAGAGAGCCCCATCAGTATCCCAAGCCTTTACGGTGTTTAATGTGGATGTGTTTGTCCATCTGCCCAGAGAGATTAAAATCCCTATAGGCCGGGATTTGGCAGCTCTTGTCTTCTGCTGTATTCCCTAAGCCCAGATTACCTGGCGGTAAATTATGTCAAGAGAAATGTGTAGAATTTGCAAATGAAAGAAAGCACAAATGAAAAGGAAGAAAGCAAGCAAGCAAGAAAGCACAAATGTCCTCCTGCTTCTCCCCTGCTCAGACCCCTTCCGTGGTTCAGACCCCCTCAGGCCTCTTCACAAAGCTCTCTGGCTCTGGTGCCAACCCTTGGCCCTATTGCTTCTTGCCTGGGAACACTCTACCCTCTGCCCCATTTTGCCAGGCCAGCTCCCACTCACCTCCGTGCAAACGTTCCTTCCCAGCAAACCCAAAGTGCTCCCCAGGCCAGGTTATCCCCCACTCCCTTCCCATGCTCTTTTAGCACCCCAGAGTTCTTGGAAGCATTCGTCCCAAGCGCATTTCACTGCATAATGATTCATCTGTGGGTCCGTCTCTTCTGTTAAAGGAGCCTAGAGAATAACAATAATAATCAGAGCCGCCCCTTCTTAGTTACTATATGCCAGGCGCTGTTCCAGGACCTGGATTTGCACCCTACCATATGATTAGAATTGTTATTAATCCCATTTTGTCATCTGATGCCTTGAGAAGTTAGTAACTTACCTGTAAGTTACTGCTCGGCTATGAAGGGGTGGAGCCAGGATTTGAACCCAGGTGGTCTGGCTCAGAGTCTGCACTTCTGGCCCCCACGCTCTGCAAGTGAGGAGACCTAGTTTGCCCTATTCAGTGGTGCAGGCAGGCAGGAAGTGTGGATGGGTCGAGGCTGAGGGCTGGAGCCCCACCGGCCCTGACCCCCGGCTCCCACAGGAGGCCCCGGTGACTCTGCAGCTGCTCTTCTTGGATGGTGAAGAGGCCCTGAAGGAGTGGGGGCCCCAGGACTCCCTCTATGGCTCCCGGCACCTGGCCCAGCTCATGGAGTCTGCCCCTCACAGCCCAGGCCCCACCAGGATCCAGGCTATCGTAAGACCAGGGCCCCCATTGGGTTCCGGTGAGGGCGGGAGACGGCGACACAAGGTTGGCGACGTCCCACCCAGGCTCTCTCTTCCTAGGAACTCTTCATGCTTCTCGATCTCCTGGGCGCCCCTAACCCGAACTTCTACAGTCATTTCCCTCACACAGCCCGCTGGTTCCATCGGCTACGGAGCATCGGTAAGCGTGAAGGTGGGGGGCGGGCACTGGCCTGGGATGCTGGAGGAACAGCCGGGCGGGGTGGATACCTGTTCTCTGAGGGGTCATCCAGCTGCCCTCCACCTCTTTGCTGTCTCTCTAAGGCACTAGGGCAGAAACACACAAAGATCCCACAGCAATCAAGTGCGGTGATTCCACACAGGCCCTGGGGTCCAGTAGCCTTGGCTTTGAATTTGGGCTCTGCCTCTTCCCAGCTGGGTGAACCTGGGCGAGTGGCTTCATCTCCCTGAGCCTCCATTTCCTATCTGTAAAATGGGCACGATGGTAACGATAATAAGGGGATCTACCTTCTAGGCTCAGAGGGAATAGAGGAGACCAGGAACACAGTGAGCCTGTGGTAAGGGTTAGCGAACTGCATCCCTGTGGGCATGATCAGTGCTTCACCCCCAGCCCCCCTGCCCTGCCCTGATCTGTGAGCAGGGGACCCTTTGACCCTGAGGGGCTGACCTTTGTTTTCTAACCCCCACTGCCTCCAGAGAAGCGACTGCACCGCCTGAACCTGCTACAGTCTCATCCCCAGGAAGTGATGTACTTCCAGCCGGGGGAGCCCCCTGGCTCCGTAGAAGATGACCACATCCCCTTCCTCCGCCGAGGTACTTGCTATGGGGGCGGGGGTGGGGGAGGCGGTGTCCAAGGGAGGGACAGGTGGGCCCTGGATCTGGCCCCTTCCCAGGGTTGGGGACCGGTGGCAAGCTGCTGAACGTCTTTGTGCCTCAACTTTCTCATCTGCAGAATGGGGGCACTAAGAGCCCCTATCTCAGACTTGTTGAGGGGACTGAATGAGCTCATCATACACGCACAGACGTTACTTGCACAGTGCCTGGCCCACAGTAAGCATTCAGAGAATGTTAGCTACTACTGGCGGTGCCTCAGTGAGCACAGATTCCAGTACTTGTCTTTTAAGGCCCTGTGGGAGCCCCGCAGAATCACAGAGGAGCTTCCAAAAATGCCCAGTTGCATTTTAGGCGTTTTTCATTTCACTGACCCACAATCTTGGGTCTCTGTGTTAGTTTTACAAAACTCCCAGATGATTCTGTTGCACAGCCAGGGCGGAAGACATCTGGTAGAGGGATTCTGAACATAGGTTTTAGAATCGGACAGGCTGGGGTGCCTGGGTGGCTCAGTGGGTTAAGCGTCTGCCTTTGGCTCAGGTCATGATCCTGGGGTCCTGGGATCAAGCCCTGCATTAGGCTCCCTGTTCAGTGGGGAGTCTGCTTCTCCCTCTGCCTCCTGCCCCTCCTGCTTGTACTCTCTCTCTCTCTCTCTCTCTGTGTCAAATAAATAAACTCTTAAAAAGGGGGGGGGACTATTCATAAAGAGAACAAGAGCCTAAACATATACCTGGCAATCTGAGGTCAAAGACATCTTTCCCTTCTTCTGGTCTTTGCATAACCCTGTATATTTTGAGTTTCTCTAGTTGGCGTGTAAGAACAATACATGTACTGGATATGTATATGTTTTTAAACGAACATGTTGCCCTCATACGCTTAAAATCATCCTTCAGAGTTCTTCAAGTGCCAGGACAGGGTATCTTCTGGGTGGGGTGGTGAGGCAGGTTTCCCTGCGCCTGGGGCTAGGCTCCTGGATCGGCCTGACCAAGCCTCCTCTCTCTCCTGCCAGGGGTCCCAGTGCTCCACCTCATCTCCATGCCCTTCCCCGACGTCTGGCACACACCCCACGACTCTGAGGCCAACCTGCACCCCCCCACAGTGCACAACCTCAGCCGCATCCTCGCCGTGTTCCTGGCTGAGTATCTGGGGCTCTAGCCTCGGCGGCTGACGCTGAAGGAGAGGAGCCTGGCCAGGACGTGCCAAGGACACGTGGAACCAATGGACCTCAGGCCAGGCTGCCCCAGGGTATGCTGGCTTATCCTTTTCTTTGGTATGGGTTCTACTTGCGCTATGATTTGAAGAGCCTCTTTCCTCTGTCTCAAGCCACCATTCTTTAAAGACGTGGAGGAGTCAAGACCACTGTGGGGATGGCAGCCAAAGGAATAAGGGCTTAGACCCCGTCCTGGAGGAAGCAGTCGTTCAGAAGATTAGCAGGGGCCAAAGGCTCTTCTCAGTTTCATGGTCGGCACACCTTGGGCTGGCATCTAGACCGGTCACGGCACCCCGCCAAATGAATTTTCTACGGCTTGTTTTTATGTCCATGGACTGCCATGTGGGAGTCCGCAAGGGATGTGCTTGGAAGCAGGAACGGAGGAGGTGGAAGCCAATATTTGGGAACTCAAGTCGGCCAGACCCAAGGGCAACAGACCAGTGTTTCTGTGAAACATTCTACAGAATTAGCATTACGAGGCGTTGCATGACAAAGGGGATCGAAGACACGGGATGAGACATTAAATGAGTTTCTTCATTGCACAATGTGAATTTTCAAGATTAAGAGGGAGTGCAGTGTTGTCTCCCCAAAGTATTTCACCGTGGGAGCCCTTTATGGGGAAGCACCTAGAACTAGGGTACCTCAGAAGACACTTTGGGAAACGCTAGGTTTTGACAGTTCGAGTGTATTCATGGGAGGAATGAGTAAGATGGATTCACTGCCAACGAGTTCTACCAAACCATCCTTTCCTTTTCACTTGTGGGTTGAGGAAGTACTTCCCAACCCAGCTAAGGTTCAGACTCAATGGGGGTGCTTACTAAAAAATCCAGACTCCCAGGTTCCACTCCAGACCTCCTGAATCAGAACTCCAGGGAGGGGCTGGGACTCTGTAATGAGCCACTGAGGGAGTTTCCCGATCAGAGAAGCTGGGGACCTGCTGTCCTTATGGATACAGTGTGGGGCGTTCCCAGCGGCTTAGCAAACCTACTCAATAGAAAACCATAAAATGGAGGGCGCCTAGAAAGGGGGTCCTCCTGTGGGGCTCCGTGCCTGCCACTTTTGTGACTCAGATGGAGCCCTGGTAGGCGGCGGGGAGGCCAGGCCAGGATGGAGAGTTACTTGGCGAAGGTGAGCATGGGCCTTCCAAGCCATCTCGGGCTGGAGAAGCCTCGAGAGAACCCACGGGCTGAAGTTCACGGTCTCAAACGAGTGAGGATATGTAGACAGTCCTTGTTCATGGCTTTCCACAGTAGTTGACCTGTACTGAGCCCCTCCCGCGTGCCAGGTGCCGTGAGCACTTATCCGCTCAGGTGGTCTCCGCCCAAGTCCCGAGGTTGGTCCAATTTCCGGTTCTCCTTTTGCAAAGGAGGCCGAGAGGGCTCAGGATTATGACCCAGTTGTTGACAGAGCCCACGTGCTCACCCACAGCTGCAACTCCTAACCTCATGTCCCAACTCCCAGAGATGACCTGTGCAGTGCCGACAGATGGTTGAAGGGTAGCTCCTCCTGGGGCTCTACTCACTGCAAGCCAGAGCAGGGCAGGTGGGGGTGGGAGGCGGGGGTGGGTGCGGGTGAGGGAGGGGGAGAGACTAAAGACCTCTTAGAGGTGAAGGTGACAGAGGTGAAGGTGACACGAGTCCCGAGTTTAGAACGGGAAATTGACGGACATCAATAGCCAGGGCGGCAAGGCTCCCCAACCACAGGAACAGCTCCTTTGTTCATTCCTTGTGTGGCAGGCGTAGTGCCAGGCACGTGAGAGCACCCCGTCTCCCCTTCATCTCACAGCCACCCCAAAAGTAGGTGAGACCATCACCTCTGTCAGAGACAGGGAGCCACATGCTGTTCGCGCCCTGGGCTCTCGATGTGCAGTTGCGGACCGCACACTGGGCAAGGGGGCCTGATGTGCACTTTCCCCCTGGAATCTGGGGCAGGGATCGGTAGCCCATTTCACAGGTGAGGCTGCTGCGGCTTGGCATGATGTTTTCCCCAGTTCCTGTCCATCCCCCGAACTTTACACTCTGACAGGGTCCCTGGGTTTATCTGAGGAGCACAATGCCTGAGCACTCTGGGTGCCAACGTCCCACAAATCCATGTTTTTGGAGGGACTGCCAGGATTCCCATTTTTACTTGAAATACCTTCAGAGAAATCAGTGGCTGCAGATCCTGTGTCTAGGTGCACTTTTCTTCAAAATGCATTCGCTTATGATGCATTAGGCTTATCGCTGTCATTCATCAGTCTGGAATTCGCGACCATCCTTTTTTTTTTTTTTTCTGTTTTAAAATAATCATCTTTGCATCATTGTCTCGTCTATTCTAGAGGGTCAACTGAATGTGTGTAAATAGACATTCTCACTCTGTCTTCCATAGCATTCTTTTTTTTTTTTCTTCCATAACATTCTTTTGTATTTTCTTTTTGTTTGTTTGTTTCTGCCTTTGTGCTCCTTTTTGGAACTAGCTCTAGTTCAATCGATTGTTTTTTTCACTTGTGTCTGATTTGCCGTTGAGTTCAGCCTCTGAGTTTTCACTTTAGGTTCTCGTGTCTGGGGCTTTTTCCCTTTCCCATCTGCTAGGCCGATATTTAGTTCTGGGTGGCCTGCAGGGATTTCCAAGCTCTTTTACACATTTGCCCTGCTCGCGGAAAGCAGAGCGATCCTGTGGAAACTTTCGTAAGCTGTTAAGCGCAGAGTATCCCTCCTTTCCAAGTTTGTCACGCCGCTGACTTCCACAAAATACCTTAGGGGATGCCTGGGTGGCTCGGTGGGTTAAAGCCTCTGCCTTCAGCTCAGGTCATGATCCCGGGGTCCTGGGATCGAGTCCTGCATCATGCTCCTTGCTCAGCAGGGAGCCTGCTTCTCCCTCTGCTTCTGCTCTGACAAATAAAATCTAAAAACAACCCCCCCCACCCTACCATAGTACCTGTTCTCGCTAACAGAAAGATATCCAAAGAAATGTTCACTTCTCTGAAAAAAGCTGTTACTGTACTATGGTAGGTCTTTTATGAAAGCCAAGTGGTATAATTGAGCTTTTGGAAAGTGGGGGAAATCCCATATTCTAATCCATGACTGGCGGGTTCACCGATCAAAGACCTTGAGAATCTGCTTTTGCTCTGTTGTCTCTGCTGGTTCTTGCTTGTGGTGCTTTATTCCCATGTGTGTTGGGTGACTTGACTATGGGCTGCTCATGGCCTAAAAAATCATTTGTGGGGACTCTAGATGACCATTCCTTACCCCGGAGGATTTATGTTTGTTTCTGTCAGACAGCTTGGCTCAGAAGTACCCCAAACACAAGGATGATGCCACACACCCAAGCCGAGGGCCAGCCTGTATCTACACAGTCTCAGGGACTACTTTCTACTCTCCTTTGGTCTCGTGCCCCGCTCAATGTTCAGAACTTCTTCTCTGCAGTCTTCCTGGCCATCAGCCAAACTGAGCTTGTTTGATGGGGTCCTATCTCCTATTAGATTCCCCACCTTCCGCCTGCTTATCCCAGTAAGACCGCAGAGTAGAAACCCATGTTTGTCGGCACAAGCAAATGTCCTCAGAGCAAAAGTGGCTTCAGGGTCCCATGTCTCTTCCCCTGAAATTTTCGGTGTGGTATATCCCTTAACTGTAGTATATTGGCTAGTTGATGCTTTTTCTTTTTTTTTTACTACCTCTTTTCAGCAGGAGAATTCAAGTAATCTGGCCCCTCCCTCCAGAGAAAATGGAAATCCCACAAAGCCAGGCTGAGACCCAAACCCAGGTCTCTCCAATTCTAAACTCCAAGTATTTCAGTAACTACCATGATAGTTCCTAGTCTCTCTGGTCATTTTTATTCCCTGATAAGAACGTCAGAGGCTGTTGGGGCACTTGGGTGGCTCGATGGGTTAAGCGTCCCACTCTTGACTTTGGCTCGGGTCATGGGACTGAGCCCGGTCTCCAGCTCCACGCTGAGTGTGGCGCCTGCTTGGGATTCTCTCTCCCTCTGCCCCTCCCCAGTATGTGCACACTCACGCTCCCTCTCTCTCAAATAAATAAGTCTTTTAAAACAAAGTCAGAGACTGTTAATGACCTCTCACTATTCATTCTTCCCTGTTCCTTTATATTTGAATTTTTAAAAATGACTTAATTCCCCTTTTTTATTTAGTAACTAATTGACTATTTTGAGGCTTTAATTATAGGGATCTTTAGTAAGTTTTTTTTGTTGGGTATAATGTACTCAGCTGAAAAACCGCATGTCCCAGTCTCCCTTGCAGCCGTTCCATAAGGCTGAAGCTTGGACCAGTGAGATGTACATGTAAGTAGAGTATAATACTTATGGGAGGCAGGAGCCTTCTCTTCCTGCAAATTGGTGCTGGTCAGAATTCTAGCAGGTCCACCGCCAAAGGACAGGGAGCCAGAAGCAGCCTGGGTTCCTGAGGACTTCAAGGCCACCATTATCTGCCTACTTGGGATTTCTAAAGAAATGAAAACTATCTTGTTTAAGCTACTACTATTTTGAGGTTTTGAATCCAAAACGACACAGATGAAGAGTCAAAAATAATCTCAAGCTAAGGGACTTGGCGAAGGATCCTCCTCCCAATCTTTTCCGGCTCACCATGTAGTGCTCCATGGCTCCCTTCTCACGCCAACCCCCTCCCTGAACAAAACACAAACCAGTCTGGGCCCAGCCTTATAAATATTGATTTTATAGAAAGGACCAATTCAAAACTGGTCAGATGCCACACACCAGAAGCTTCCAGAACCACAAGGATGAAAAAAACCAAAAAACCCCAAACAGAACAAACAAAAATACCCCAGCCCAAACTGCCTGAAAAAAATCAAGGTCTCCGTCGACCAAAGGATTCTAAAGAAACACATATGGCCGCGGGAGTGCAGAGACCCCAATGCCTGAACGAGTACCCAGAGTGGAAGGAAAAACAATGCAGAAATTCAAAGCCACAGTCCCTGCCCACTGGCCCCCCACGCTGTCAAGAGCGAGGCAAAGGGCTTCACAGCTTTTTGGAGGGGGGGGGCGGGGGGGGTGGAAGAGAAGTGATGGCAATAGCTTTAGTAATGGGAGGTGGGGAATCTTTATACTTCTACTTTTTGTTGTTTGTTGTTCTCCTCCCCTTCGGGGGGAAGTGAAGAAACCGGTAGCTTTAGGTTAAGGAGGAAACAGTGATTTTTATTGTCTTAGAAGGGAAAACATCTGGAAATGGCAGGCTGCCACGAAAAGTGTCACCTCGGATCTGCGATCTCACTGGCCCCCAGTTCCTAAAGAGGAGATGAGCCCTGGTCTGGCAGGTCAGAGGAGATAACAACCTTGCGCCCTGCAGCCTCTCAGAACACAGCTCCAGAGACAAAGAACTGGGGTGGGCAGGGGGTCGGGAAGGAGGGAGGAGGGGGCGGAAGGGGGCCAGAATGGGGGAACCCTTGCGGAGTACCAAAATTAGCTGCCTTCTGCTCCCTGCTGGTGAGTCCCTGGGATGTAGAGGGCAGGGAGAGGGTTGGGGGCTGAATGGAGAAGTTGTTGAGATGCTGATTAAAAAAAAACACCCTACTCGAGGGTCTGCAGCCCTGGGTCTGAAAAGTAGAAAACCAACAGGGGTCAGTGGATCAGAGTGCTTTCTCGATCATCCCCCCGAACCCCATCTCAGTTCCAGAGGGGGATCAATGCTGCCTGGACTGGAGGAACGGGCTGGTGACCTGGCCCTGGCCCTTGGCTCCCGGGGGGGAAAGGGGAGGGGCGGGCACGGTGGGCTCTCCCCCCCCCTCCCCCGGCTTCACCTCCCTTCCTCGCGGCCAGGACGGCCCCCGCCGCTGCTGCCCGGCCCGTTGCAGGGCAGCACCCAGTTGTTATCATGCAGACCCAGGCGGCAGCCAGGTGTCTCGCGGTCAGCTCGGCGGCAACACATCCAGTAGGAACGTCCGTAAGGCAGGTCGTGGTGGTAGGGCTTGGGGTGCCAGCGGCAGAGCGACACGTCCCCCTTCTCGTATCTCTTGCGGCACTGCTTGCAAGGATCGTCACGGTAGAGTGGGTCGCGGCTCCAGCGCGAGTCTGTGGCCCGCACGCCAAATGCCTCGATGATGCCCTTGAAGTGGTGGCAGGTGCACTTGAGGGCCGCCAGGGCCCGCGTGGGCAAGAAGCTGAAGATCTTCACCAGCACGTGCTCGGGCAGCAGCAGCATGTACTGTCGCGGCTCCAGCAGCCGCTGGATCTTGAAGCGGATCTCCAGGAAGTCATGGGACACGTGCCGGTACAGGCGGCACAGGGACGTGTCCGCGGTCCCCTCGGCATCGTCTGGGCCCGGCGCAGTGGCCGGGGAGTCGGCCGGGGGGGGGTCGGGGGGCCCGTCTGGACTGCGGGACTGGAGGAAGAAGAGCTGGCCGGGTGGGGGCGGCTCCTCGGGGCTGACCGTCAGGCACACCGTCTCCTCTTTCACATTCTTGGTGCCGTCCTTGCCAAAGAAGATGCACTCATCCACCACCCCCGTCACCACTACATCCACGTGGAAGCCTGAGGCTCCGCAGTCCCGGGCAGGGGGCGGAGGGGGCGCCGGGGGAGTGTCCTCAGGCCTGGCAGGGACGGGCGTCTCCCCCTCGCTGGCCTCATCCGCCCGAGCCAGGAGGAACTCCACATTGCTGGGGAGGGCATCCCGGGAGGGGCTGATGAGCTGGTACAGGTCGCAGGTGATCTTGTCCTTGGCCCGGGCCCCGGGGCCTGGGCTGCCCGGGTAGGCACAACCCGGCCGGCCCCCGTTCCCATTGGACAAGCTGCCATCGGGGGTGCGGGGCTCTCGGCCGTTGGAGATACGGAAGGCGATGCGTACCTCCCCAGGGCCCGGCCCGGGCCTCTCCTCTTTGCGGAGGCCTTTGGCTGGAGGGCTGTCCCGCTGGGCCTCAAAGTGGGCCACCGCCTCGGCTACCCGGCTGCAGTCCCCGCCACCAGAGCGCCGTTCGGACCCCAGCCCCTTGGCAGGCCCACCCTGCTCAGCTGACACGAAGACCACAGGCGCCGGGGTGCCGGAACGCGGGTAGTTTTGCAAGGCCAGGGCCGCCCGCTGTTCCACCAGTGCCACCATCTCTGCCACAGAGAGCAGGTCTACATCTTCTCCAGCCGAGGCTGGGGCACCCTCAGCGGCAGGGGGCGCCTCTGGGCCCCCTGGGTCCGGGGGAGCCTTTGTAGGCTCAAGACAGCGCCTCCTCCGCTTGGCCTTGGAGCTGTCACTGCCCCAGTGCCCCTTGACCTTCATGGAGCTGGCCCGGCTGCCCCCACCACACTGGTGGGCCACAAAGAAGGCCACCTTCTCCTTTGTATTCCCGGGCTTGATGACATACCATGTGTCCAGCAGGACTCGCCCCTCATCGCCAGCAGCTGCTGCTGAGAGGAGAGGGGCCGGCTGGGAGGCAGGAGCCTCTGTGGCCAAGGTGGGCGGGGTGTTCTCGGAGTGGGCAGGCCCGTGGTCTGGCTCAGCCCCACTGCCAGGCTCTGGGCAGGCTGATGGCTTGAGGGCTGCGGTAGGCGGGCGTGGCTGGTTCTGTGAGTAGGTGCCAAAGGGTCGGGGGCACCACAGCTGGAAGGGCAGGAGGCCGCCGCGGTCCATCCTGGGGAGCGGTAGCAGACAGGCAGGGGTTCACCACATTTCAGGCCCTGGATGGTCAGGGGAGGCTCCGCGGGCCACCTGGAGACAGGGAAGAGGAGGTTGGGGAGCTGGGGGGAAGAGCCTGCCCTCCTCCTACCGCCCCAACCTCAGCTTCTGAGGGGACAGACCAAATGAGCCCACTAAGAACTCTACTGCTGACCCACCACACAGGTGAGCAAGTTGAGAGCTGTAGAGGGAATGAGGGCTGGTTTTTAAACACTTAAACTTAGAATAGCGGTGCCTGGGTGGCACAGTGGGTTGAGAGTCCGACTTGGTTTCGGCTCAGGTCATGATCTCAGGGTCAAGAGATCGAGCCCCATGGCAGGGGTCTGCTTGAGGTTCTCTCCCTCCCCATCTGTTTCTTCCCTGCTGGCTTGAGCCTGTGCTCTTTCTAAATAAATTTAAAAAAAACCACCCAGAATGTAACTGAAGCTGGCAGCTTGTTCCAACCCTGCAGGTCATACTCCACAGTCCAAATGCCTTCACTTACGATCCAGGGGCCTTCTGCGGCCATAACCCTGAACTTAAGTGAAAGTACCAAATGACAGACAGTTTGTCCTCCTTCCATTTGCTCACCCAGTAGCCTGTTCCTGAAAAGACAAGAATTCCCAGCCCTGCCCACAGCTATGGCTACTTGAGCCCACGGAGGAAGGAATGAGGTGGGCTGGGCAGGGGAAGAAAATTTGAGGTCAGAGCCAGCCAGGCCCTTAAGACACCGGCTCTTTGGGGTGCCTGGGTGGCTCAGACGGTTGAGCATCCGACTCTTGGTTTCGGCTCAGGTTGTGCTCTCAGGGTCGTGGGATCGAGCCCTGCATCAGGCTCTGCACTCAGTACGGAGTCTGCTTGTCCCTTTCCCTCTGCTCCTCTCCCCCGCTCATGCACTCTGTCTGGTGCTCTCTAAAATAAATAAATAAATAAATAAATAAAAATCTTGAAAAAAGAAATCGGCTCTTCACTTTGAGTCCCGGGGCTCCCTGAGAATTGCACCCACTTGCACAAGACTGTGTAGGTAATGAATTCCCGTAGCACAGGCACAGACCTGTGGGATAAGAAGGCCTGTTCTCATCTAGTTTCCTCTTTAAGTTGCCCGCAGGTAGATCGAGTGGGGAAGGGTTACTTATCATTAAAACCGGGCCCTGAAACTTGGGTTTCAGGACTCTTCAGTTCAGGGTTCTATTAACAATGATCATTTTATTTTGCAACAACTGTGCGTGAACTAATCTGGAGACAATTCTGCTAATGAGTATGACATGACGACTTTCCACTGCAGGACTAACAGGTAGCATATACCTCTATCTGGATCATTTCCTGGGCCCATCTCCCTCCAGGCATCTTCAAACAAAAATACCCTCCAAACCTCAAATCTTCCACATGGCCATAGACCAGGGGTCAGCAAACTATGGCCCACTGCTTATCTTTGCCAATAAAGTTTTACTGACACATGTGCTCATCTACTTATAGCTGCTTTCATGCTACAATGGCAGAATAGTTGCAACAGAGGATGTATGGCCTCGCAAAGGCTAAAATACTCATTATCTGGCCCTTTATAGTAAAAGTCTGTTTACCCCTGCAGTATAGACTGACCCCACCTATTGATGGCTAAGTTTACCATCCACCAACACATCTAAATGCCCAGCAATAGACACAAACACAGCAAAAGCCCTTTTCTGTAGTTACCATCTCTCTACAACTTGGCTACCCCCTGCCTGAAATCCTCCAATTAGTTCCTACCCTTATCTCCAGAAGATAAATGCCCTCCTTGAAACACTTAGACCCTTTCAAATCCTAATTTAAACTTCCAAACCTATAAATATCCCCTCCAACAGAAGGCCCCAATCTCAAGGAACGCCTCCCAAATCCCAAGTCTACCAAGAACTCCAACATACACCGCAATCTCCCAACCTCACACATGCCCCAAAAGACCAGTTTCCTGAAACCCTACACTCCTCTTCAAACACTTTCTAAATCTCCACATGTATTTCCTAAGAGAAGCCCCCCTCCAAAACAAAACAAAACAAAAAACAAAACCCATAACTCAAAATGTAAAAGCTCCTTAGCACATAAGACTAATCCCAAACCATATATTTATCGAAGTCCAAAACGCCCCCCCCCAACACTCCTAAAGAATCCTCACCAATGGCAATGTGCACAATTACTGCATCGCTCACTGCAGCTTTTTAGGTACTGTTCTAAAGATCCCTGCTAATCCTTCCCAGTCTCCTTGAAGCAGGTAGTATCTTGGTTCCAGTGTCCAGATTTGAGACACAGAAAGGTTTAACCCCAAATGACAGGTCAGACAGGTAGGAAGGACTAGATAAAGGCGAAAGCCCAGGCACTCTGGCTCTAGACTTGACACTCCTGCACTCTTTACTTTGCTTTTATGTCTGCCCATGAGCTCCCCAAATCACATAACCACCAAATATCCCCAGCTGCAAAGGAGACCCCTACAATACAACAGAAACTTCCAGATTACAGAACCCAAACTCAAGCCCCAAGGCTCCCCCTAAGCTCAAGGGAACCCCAAGTATCCCCGACACCCACGCAAATACTTCAAGCCCCCAAATACCGCTTAACTGCAAAGGGAGACCCCCGATTTTGTAACCGCCCCGCAACCCGCCAACCTACTCAGACAACCCCAAAACCTAGACACGCCCCCAAAGTACCCTCACCGGTGAGCCCCGCCCCCCCCAGCGGCGGGAGAGGGTGGCAGCACACACGCATGCGCGCTCGAGAGACGAGGGTCCGCCCCCTCACTCCTTCCCTCCAGACTTCGTGCGGGCAGGCTCGACGGGTTTTCCTCCGCCCCTTTGTTGACAGACCCGCGCGTGACGCCCCCAGCCAATGAGCGGCTACCGTTCGGGGCCGTGCCCATATAAGGAATGCCTTGGCGAAGGGGCCTAACTTCGAAAGAGGGAGGAGTAGGCGAGAGGTGAAGGGGGTGTGGAAACAGTGGCGTGTAAGAGAGCATAAAACAATTCCCAACTCCTAGCTAAAACGGAGGAACAAGGCCCGGACGAGGCCAAGGTATCAAGAAGAGGTTTATTAAACGATGTTCCCTCTAAACAGGAGCCCTGATTGACAGTTGAGATTTAAAGGGCCAGGCAGCTCCGGGATTGAGACTCTTGAGGGCGGAAGGAAACAAGCAGAAAGATAAGCACCCGGGTTTGGTTGGGAACCCTGAAGACCAAGATTCCCTGCGGGGGCGGGGGGAATGGACAACGGGATCACTTCATCCTTGAAAAACAAATGGCAGAACCCGCATCAACTCCCTCGGCACTGAGTTCAGCGTCTGGGCTTGGCATTCAAGGCTCAGGCTGTGTGGCCAAACGCACCTTTCCGTTCAGCCTTTTCCAATCACGAACCCCAAATCCGACTCAAACTTAGTACAAGAAAAGAATATCAAATACCCCAATAATGTTTTTTAAATATTAATTACCTGCTGAAATGATAATACTGGGGATATAATTTAGTTAAATAAAATACTTAAAATTAACTTCATCTCTTGACTTTTTAAAATGTGGCTACTGTAAGATTTTAAATTACACATACGGCTTGCTTCGTATTTCTACTGAACAGTGCTGTCTAGATCCTTTCAATGCCAGGCAGATTCTAGAGACACCCAAAGGGGGCTCCAAGGTAGGCGTCACCTGTCTCCCCACCACCCCGCCCCAGCCTTGCCTGCTTCTAACCATCCTGCAGGTCACAGCCAGAAAGGTCTTCTTAAAGCACAAACCTGACCCTCTCCCTACCCTGTTCAAAACCTACCATGACTTCCCAGTGCCTTTGGGGAAAAAGCCCAGGTACCCTGCAGGTCCAGTCTCTGCCCTCGCCACTCCTCCACATCCTCAGTGGGCCCAGATGGGCACCAGATCTGGCAGAGAGAGTAGTAAGAGTACTTAGGCCCTATCCAATCCTCAGCAGAAGCTATTATCCTCTCCACTGTAGGGACAAAGGAACTGAAGCAGGACAGGCTGCCCACAGAGAACGGGTGTGAGTTGGAGCAGAGATGTGAATCCAAGGAATCTGATTCAGGACTGCTGTGCTCTGTTGTTGCTTTGCTAAATATTGTCTGGCATCCTACCTCAGCTGTACCCTCCTCCAAGAAGCTGATCCCCCCACAGCCTGGGTCAGACTCCATCTCTGGGCTCCTCCATTGGCCTCCGGGTTTTTATTCCTTCAGAGTCACCAACCAAGCTCTTTCCTTTTGTGGTCTTTGCATTTGCTGTTCCCACTAACTGGAAAGCTTTCCCCTCAGATCTCCACATGGCTCAGTTCCTTATTTCATTTGTGTCTTTGCTTGAACATAACTTTAACATTAGAGAGGGCTTGCCCAAGCTCCCTTTCTGGAAACCTGCCACTTGCCCAGAGGAGGACCTCTGGGTTTCCGAGTCCCACCCCTGCCCACTCTGATCTGTCTCCTCAATGGGACAGTGGACCTAGAAGGGCCAGAACAATCAGGGTCATCATGGTGTCCCCAGCAGCCCTGCCCAGCATGGGGCTGAATGGAGGCATCAAAGCTCCCTCCCCTGCCTCAACAAGTCCTAAACTTTATGAGGCCTGGCAGGGTAAACTTTTTCACACCCAGTTTCTGTCTGGGTCCTAGGTCACCAGGGCAGAATTTTCTAACTTCCCATACACTAATCCCTCCACTAGGTCACCTTTCAGGGAATGCTCCTTGAAGATCCATTTATTGTAAAACATCACAACCCAGAGGGACTGAAAGGTTTTTTTAAAAATGGAAAAAGACCAGACAAATATGTACCAAGAGACAGAAGAGAAGAGAGACAATTATCATTTAAAAAAACAAACAATGGGGGGGAACACTTGGCTGTTTCAGTTGGTAGCGTGTGACCTCGGGTCATGCTCTTGACCTCGGGTTGTGGGTTCGAGCCCCACACTGAGTGTGCAGATGACTCAAAATAAATCTTTTTTTTCTTTAAGTTTTTATTTATTCATTTGTCAGAGAGAGAGAGAGAGAGAGAGAGAGTGCACGCAAGCAGGGGGAGCAGCAGAGGGAGAAGCAGGCTCCCCGCTGAGCAAGGAGCCTGACATGGGACTCGATCCCAGAATCCTGGGATCCTAACTGAGCCAAAGGCAGACGCTTAGCGACTGAGCCACCCAGGCATCCCTCAATATAAAATCTTTACCAAAAAAAAAAAAAAAAAAGTAACAGCTGACAAAGCAAAAGGTATTAGTAGGCACAAAGATGCTAATGAAAAAACTGACTGATTATATACAAAAATTCTCAACATGTGCTAACAAGATGACCTCAACATATATAGAGCAAAAAACAACACAATGGCTGACACTTTGGCAAATCTACAACTGTGATGGGAAACTGCAATGTATCTTTCCCTAGGAGGTGGGCTGAACAGTAAGGAACCGAACCACACGCTCGACACTCGGTGGGCTGCCCCCAACCATTCGAGAATCCGGTTTATATCCCTTATCTGACATTCGAAGGTCCTCTTGCCTGTTGGCCCAGACCTGGTCGCCAGGCACACAGAGATGACACTGAGCTCACCAGGAGGAGAAAGGGGGCAGACATCCAAATAAACCATCATGACCCACATGAATATATTAAGAGAGAAACTGATCACAGACTGTGCTCACCCAAGCATCATGCTTGGGAACCAGGCTTTGCTCAAGGCGTTTTGTGAATATTAACTCACTGAACTGTCACATCATCTCAATATTCTTAACCTCACTTCAAGGACGTGGAGGCACTGGAATGGCGAAGCGAGTGCCCTGAGACCTGGCTTTGCAGCAGGAGTTCCTGCGGCGGCCAGCAGCTGTAGTCCTGAGTGGCACTTTTGTGTGGATCATCTAACTCGGTCCTCAAACACGGGCAGGCCAGCCCCCCTCACCGACAGCCACAGAAGCTCGCCTTTCTCTTCCCGATTTATTTTTTTTCCTTAGCACATAGCCCTATCTAATACATTGGAAACTCTGTTGATAAAGTTTCTTGTCACTTTCCTCTCCCAGGACTGTTTTTTGTTTGTTTGTTTGTTTTTTCCTATTTCATTCCCTGCGGGATCCCCAGTTTTTAGAGCAGCACCAGGCAGGAGGCCCCGAGAGTGTGTTAGGAATGTGGTCTCGTGCCTAACACACTTCCACAGCTCTCTCGGGGATTCGCATGCACATCAGAGAAGGATTGCCCTAGCCCATCGGAGGTGTGCAACGCGTGTTTGTTTGAACAGACTCCTAATACCGCCACACTGTCTGACTTTACATGTGCTATGGGGGTCCATCTTTACATGTGCTACTGGGGACCTCTTGGGAAAAGTCGGCTGGTTCCAGCCAAGTTCAAGGATGGAAATCCTGTTCCCAGGACCGAGGCAGGTTGGTGCCTCCTCCAGGAGCTGGTCCAGGGTCCTCCCAGGCTATTGGGGATCTCTTTCTCTTGAGGCCTCCTCACTGCTGAGTGACAATGACCTGGGTGAGTGCCTACCCTCCCCTCCACACTGTGGGTTTCTGGAAGGCTGGGACCTCTCCTCCAAGGCACAGCTGCTCCAGCCTCTGCACTTGGCTCACTGGCCTAGTTCAGCTCTCCCGGCTGCATCCTTTCCATGGTAGCCAGAGAGATGGTTCCAAACATAAATCAGACCGCATCTCCCCTGCTTAAAACCTTTCCATGAGAGGTGCGAGTTTGTGAAAACAAGAATACATGTCCGGGAATCCTTCTCGGGAAGCTACTGGAGGATCCGCTTCACCAAAATGGAGCGGTGAGTAAAGAGAAAGGGAGCTATCAGATCAAAGAGAATAGTCTAGCCCAGAAGACAGGCAAAAGGAATCCCCAGGGGTGCCTGGGTGGCTCAGTGGGTCAAGCCTCTGCCTTCAGCTCAGGTCATGATCTCAGGGTCCTGGGATCGAGCCCCGTATCGGGCTCTCTGCTCGGCGGGGAGCCTGCTTCCCCTTCTCTCTCTGCCTACTTGTGATCTCTGTCAAATAAGTAAATAAAATCTTTTTTTTTTTAAAGATTTTATT